>VTPC01004936.1:0-14996 GCA_011009095.1 Ignelater luminosus
ACTGATGGACCGACTACGGCGACATGATTCACCTCAGCACAAAATTACGTAAATTGGTAGGTTTAACCTTCCTGCTTATTAGTTCTAGAACATATCCGCCTAGTGGTAATCCTTTTTTTTACAATAACCTAACAGAAAGAGAGTTATAAAAAAAAATATTCGGAAAATTTTTTAGTACTTGCTGAGAATAAAATTTGGGAACGTTTTTTGCGTTTTTAGTACTTGATGAGGGAAATTCTTGAATAAGCATCTGGCAACACTGTATCGAGTGGAAAATGCTATCCCTCCGAAATCTCGTTGTAACACTGACTTTTTCATGAACGTGAGAGCCATAAGAAGCAGACTAAAATTCTACGAAACGACAATTTATAAACATATCTAGGCGTCGAAAGGGCAATTGAGCATTTAGGATAAATTGCGTTCACAGACTTAGAAGTCTGAACAAAAATTTATTGACTGATAAAATAAATAATTTAATAAACGACTCTACCCAAAGCGAAATAATTAGTTATTATAAACTAAAGGAGAAATATTTGAACGAAACTAAAGGCAGAGGCCGGATAAGTATGGATTATTTCAAAATGACATTACAAAGCTGGTCAAAATATTCAAACAAACATTCGTTTTGTTGCCTGTTGAAGACTAGAATGGTTCCTAATTAAGGTCCGTTTAGGAACTTCAATTTTCACGAATAAGTGTACTCTGAAGAGTCTAGAATCTGTACAAATCCTGTACTTCTAGAACGTAGTTCTTTCGCTATTTTGAATGGAGATCCCAGTCCCCGCTTTACTTCAATGTTTTGATTTAGACTGAGTCATCCCAGAGTTTAAGTGGTTTGGATCACATGATTAATATCTACAAACGATGAAGAGTGTTGTTAGTAAACTGAATGTGGTACTTATCACTATTATGTTTTTAGAAATTTAAAGCGAGGTGTATAGTCTACTAGATTCAGTTCTCCTACAACAAAAATAAAATTGTAATTTACTGACTCTTTTAAGAATATCGTCCGCAAGACTTACTGACTCCCACCCTGATTATGTTGGTTACATTAAATTTATTATTTCAAGATCAACTCAGCTGTGTTATACACGATAATAGATGTTGCAATAATTGAAGCAGATTAATCTAATCATCCCTCTTAATTAACATGGATATACAATTGTTTCAATGGTTGTTTCCATGGTTATTTTGACTAATTAGATTAATTCGATTTAATTTTAATAACCACCTTTTGTTTGGTTAAATCTAATGTTCTAAATGACATAGCCTGGAAAGCAAAGCTGAAATTTACTTAGGTAACCCTTAATGTAAAACTGTTTAGTCGAGAGCAGTAATTACGTTTATTGGGGTGTTTATATTACTCTAGAGTTAACAATCGATTTGGAACGATTGTTATTTACATTTATATATTTGCTTTCTTATTGTACTACAATATTTCAAATTATTAGATTGACTCTAATGGTCAACATTGAATTGACTGTAATGATTCTTTTATCGTTTATTGTTTCAGAATTTATTATTAGAGATTGGATGGTTATCCTAAACTGTATGCAATTCATATGGATTACTTAACTAATTACTTACTATAATGTGATATAAATAGTTTATTTTACGTTTTTGAATTTAACATGATACAATGTGCCTGGAAATAACTGACACTGATTGATACTTGGTCTGTTTGATGAAATTTGATCTTCCATTTGTAGGTAGCAACTATTTAACTGTATAATCTACTTATGAAGATTAATATTATACATTATTCAAAGGTTAGTTTCACTTATTGACTTGAGCTTTTGAAATTTGTTAGATTTTTCTTTTTTTGTGAATTTATATTGAAAATAAATTATTTATGAAACAGTTTTATTTTATAATTACCATTTAGAATCTTAGTCTGAAGAACTAGACAACAAGCTCAAAGAAATTGTGAAAATACCAAATTTAACGGACTTACCCTCTTCTTTAATGAAGTGCTTTCTAAGTTGGTTTAAGATAAAACAAGTATAAGAGAAACTAACCAAAACAAGAATTTCTTTCAAAGTGGGTAATGTTATCTTAACAGCTCATATTTAAAAAGAATCAGGGCGAAATATACAAAGTAACTGAGGTTTTCTCATATGTAATAAAATAAGGATTTTAAGCAATCTTTTAGGCTTTAATCTTTTAGATTCTACTAAAATCACCTTCTTACGATCTTGGAATGTGAGGACAAATTTTTAAAACCTTACGGTAGAACGTAACTAAAACCAAGAGAAACATTAATCGTTCAAAGCAGAAGCACTATTGCATTTAAAACATTTATAATTTCTAAGTGCTTTGTTCATAAATTAGCATTTGTACTGTTTAATATTTAAATTATTTCATTATATTAAATAAACCAACAAAGAAACTGTAGCATCCTGGAATGTTAATAAAATTAAGATGAAAGCAAAATACATCTCCTTTACTATAAGTGTATTTTACGTTCACCCAGAAAATTTATGATTTCATTTCTAAAGATTTTGTTTAAATTCCAAGTCTTGTAAGAGCAGTTTATTATTATTAATCAAATTCTGCGACAAAGGGCACTAATTAAAGTAAATTCTTGAGCACGCTAGGAACTACGTTAATTTTGTGTACAAACCTTCTCTTCACAATAAAGAAACTTGATTACTGTTTGGTAGAACTCATTTAAATACACACTAAATCTGCATACTGATGAGTTTGAATTTTCTTCTTCCAAAGACAGTAACCTGTTTTTTTATTGTCATCTCAAGATTGATATCTATCAAGAAGAAAATCGTTTTCCCTTACATACAAATCCGTTCTCTATTTAATTTGGTATTTCTACACATCTTGGTAGCTTTGACTTCAAATTAAAAAACAGCACCCTTTTGTTTCTACTGCAGTAAGCTTTTGAAATTTGAATTTATGGCCTAATGATGTTAACTTTTATTATTAAAATTTCTTTTGTGTTCTTTCTCGTACTTATTTAATTTAGTCATCATTTAAATCCAGTCTAACTTTCACAAAAGAGACACATAAAAGGGCTTTTAACAGTTACTATTCTCCATCGAAAGGAATATTTTGTTTATTCAAGCTCCTTTTAAATTAGCATGTAACTAATTTACATTTTGCACTAAAACACTGTGGAATTTCCTAGATGTTCTTCAAAGAAATGCAGCGTACAACTTTAAACAATTTTGACCACATACTCTTATTCTCTTCTCTTTGAATATCTACATTATTTAACAAACTTTTTGTTTGTGTTACAGCTGCCAGTAACGCTATGCACTCTAGGAGTTGGAGCTACGTTTGGGGAATCAATTCTCCAGGACCTTCCTAGGGACAGTACCGTCGTCACTCAAACCACCTGCGAACTCCTTAGGGTCGAACAGCAAGATTTCAGGCTTATTTGGGAGGTAAATATTTTTCAACTTTTTAACGTGTTGTAAGCTTGTATATCAATTACTTGTGAACAATTGTAAGAGAAATTTAGACCGCAACCCATTTCTTAATGACGTAACTTGAGGATCTTATATTCGAAACTCGAACCGTTCCTTATTCATTATTAGCCGTTACTAAAATTAAACTTCGGCCTACTTTATTCTAGTTAGAATGTGAGGTGCGTTTGTAAAATTTAATTTCGCTTAATTTGTGGTTGAATATGAAACTTGATTACTAACTTTGTTACGGTATGAAAAAAAATGTTAAAAGTGAATCAGTCGAACAATATGAAGTTTATTCTACGATAGTTATCAGAAGTCTCTAGATAAACTCTTAAAGCTTATTCTTAACAAAATACAAGCCGCATTTGATGTTAATAACATTAAGATTCCAAAAGACAGTACGAACAGTTGAATATCAATTATTATATGTTACATGATCATATAATTATACAGTGAACACAAAAAATGAAAACAAAGGAGTCAGAAGATGACAAACTACCAAGGAATTTTTCATTGTTAGTCCAAGATTTTGTTTTATATTGATTTGAAGTTCATACAGTTACTCAGTTTGAATATTTGCGATTTTTCATAGTTTTGAATCCGCTTTTGATTAAGTTCAACTGTAAAGCAGCAAATACATTTTCGCAGTTCGTATTAAAAGTTTGACGAAACATTTCAAAATAAGTTTTCCTTTTCACATCAATATCACATGAAAAGTTTTCTGTGACCATATGCGTAACATTGAATGACCAGGAGTAGGGGTGTATTACGCTGGAAGATTGAAGTTTCACTGTGGTATTAGCTTATTGCATGAAATAGTTTTGACCAACCATTTGTTTTATAGTGACGATATTCGATTCCTACTAATCTATCTCGAAAAGAGCCTCTGATTACTATAGTTACCGTAGTATCTATTTATTAGCAGAGACCTAGTTAGGATCAGGAATCAGCTGTCCCGGAATCCAGTGGCGTTGACATTCTCATACGGATTCATTATCTTAAGTAAGTAAGTATCTACATATAGTGCAGTACAATCTCCATTTCATTTATTTGTGTATCATTCGAACCTGTGGTTCGACTCTGGCTAACATCTCGCCTACTGACCTAGATACGAAGATCAGCTGTAGGGTCTTCTATTCGAAACTAGATCACCGACATTCTGCTACAGCTGGCGATTTCTTAATATCGAAACCCTTAACATTACCGTATTATTATTATTATCATGGTATATCGCTTGCTCTAAGCTTTGACAGTATAAAGGCTAGCATTACAGGTGGCATATTGATTTTATATATTGTTGCACTACCGATGGGTCGCTAATTCCACTTTTATCCGTAACAACCTTACCCTCTAGAAAGGGCCCAACCGCTAGTCATTGTAGAAGGCCTGAAGGTAAAGCACCAATGCGATCTCTTATTCCACGATAGCTTACTTTATGAGACTGGAAAAAGGGAGAAGCGCAAAGCTCGTTGTGGAATGTTTTGTAGATAAGCTCGAAAAGGTCGCAGAATATGCCTACCAGTCTAAAACAAAAAAATAGATAACACGCGGTGCAGCCAAATGTTTATTCTCCAATGGAATATAGAATCTTACTATACTAGTCTTAAACACAGCTGTTTATGAGTGCCTATAACATTTATTTTAACGTACTGATTATCAATCCTAACATTTATTTAATCTCTCCTAAATTTTTGGAATCACATTGAAGTGCTATAGTATATACAGTGTGATTGATTTTTTATTACACATTTATTAATTTCGTCAAACTAAGGTTTTTCAGAAAATTTAAAAATTTGGGTTAGATAGTTTCTTGTGCTCTTTCCAATGAATTAAGATAAAATGAAAATACCTATAGAACAAAACAGTAGCAACGTGAAGAATAAGTTTTTTTTTACATAGAACACCCTGTCTATTACTATGATGCAGAAATTTTGAATACAACGCAACTTTTAGTTTTCAATTGATCAATGAATAAGTCGTGGCAGTAATAAATTAATTTCCAAAAGCAGGATTGGCAAATGCGAAAAAATAAAACATTTTTTATTTAAACGTGCATTATAAAGGGGAACATAACCATTACAAAGAAACAAGAACATAACTAATAAAACAATATTGTTCGTAATTATAAGAATTGTACAAAACAGGGATGGATTACGACAACTGGGCACCCTAGGCTCATAACAATTTGGCAACTATGCTATAATGTAAAATTTTGAGATTTGAACTCAGCACGACGCTTATTGCTTATGTGGTGCCTAATGGCTCTAAGTCCTAATCAGCCTATTAGATAATATGGTCCAGTTTCAAAGCCTGTATTTGGTAATCTTATTATTACCGTTACGATCTTATTTATTGGTCAACTAAAAAATTAAAAATTGCATTGTATTCGGAATTTTACAGTAATGCTAATTATTCAATGAAGCCCAGGAAATTCCATTTAAAAACGTACTCTTTAACCCGTTAGAGCCCTGCGTTACCATATGATAACGCTAACAGGGGTCAATAATTTTGCTAATTGTAGATTTAATTCGGTGGCTACTAGATAGATGGCTATCCGTTAGTGTAACGGTTGAACATGGATTGAACTTCCATATTCTGTGTTCCTGTGCACGTGTATGCTTTGGAAGCGGTAAATTTCGTTTTAAAAAGTTAATGTAGCATTCTAGTTCTATGGATTTCCGCTTAGTATAAGTAAAATATCTTTACCATTAAATATATATCAGTCTCTAACCGATTAAAGTATTTTACTAAAAGGTAACAAATTTCAGTGCTACCTGTACTTGCAGCATATCTGCTTGCCGTTTTTAGTTATTTTATTGTAAATCTTAGCGTTGCCATATGGTAATGCTAGGCGTTTTGTTACCTACTACACTTACGTGCATAGAAATAGGCCCTCTGCATTCTTTTGCTTTTAGCTGCACTTTTTTTTAGAAATTTTACGTCAAATCAAAATAAAACTTATACAATTTGAAAGATGATTTAAGAGTGCGTGTTGTTTATGAAATGTAGGAAGAGAAAACAAAAGAAACGCATATTGAGTGGATGACTGGCAGATTTAAATTATTGTCTCTGCAACATTTTGAGCATAATTAGGTTTGTATAATTTGATTAGTATCAAAGCGTGTTAGTTTAATGCATACTACACTGGAAAAAGCCGCCCAAGTAATTGTTTTAATCAAAAATGGACATAACCAGCGAATTGTTGCTAGACGACTTAATATGACACGTGCAGCGGTTCGAAGGAGACTGGATCCTTTCATCGTCGACTAGGAACAGTGTTGTACAACAGAGCGTGATGACCACTTTATTGTGCCAAGTCATTAAAAACCCGTCGACTTAATGCGGTTCAAGTGCAACAAGAGCTCCATGAGGTCTGAGGAGTGAATGTTACCCAGTGGACAGTAAGATGAAGACTGACGCCTAAAAACCCTGCAACTGGGCAAAGACTTACAAGAGCCCACCGTCAAGCACGCCTGAATTTCGCACGGGATCATCTGAATTTGACATTGGGGGTCTGCTCTTCTCCGATGAGACCAGGATATGTCTCTATGGCAGCGACCGAAAAAAAAATTACCGGAAACCAAGAGAGCGATTTTCAGAGTGCTGCATTGTAGAGCGGATTGGTTACGGCCGCGATTCATGCATGATCTGGGTGGCATTTCTATGGATACACGAACGGACTTTGCTTTCATCGCCAGGCCTGGCCGTGGTCGCGAGAGAGGAGGTATATTGAAGAGATTCTAGCATTTCATGTGGTACCTTACATCGATTATATTGGAGAAAACTTTACTTTTATGCACGACAATGCAAGGCCGCACACTGGTAGAATTGTCCAAGATTACATTTCGATTTTCTGGTTATGGAGTGGCATGCATGGCATGCTCATCCCATAAATGCTCAATTGGGTTTAGGTTGAACCCAATTGAGCATTTATGGGATGAGCTGAAACGAAGAATCCGAGCTAGGATTCCTACCTTAACGTCGATCTTAGAGCTCATTATTGCGGTAAAAGGAGAGTGGCTTAACATTCCACAAGAAACAATATCGAAATTGATTAGGTCTATGCTTAATCGTATGCGAGATGTTATTAGAGCAAGAGGAGGTCATACCTATTATTAACAATTAACATTTGAGGAATCGTTACAAGTAGCGTAGTCCGATGATTTAGATGTTGATGCTTTGTATATTGAAGCTCCAGAAGCAAGTATCCTCACAGACGATGAATTCTGCTGGAGAAGAGGATAATTGCGAAATAGAACATCTAAAGCAGCAATATTCAAACTGTATGGAATACTGGCAACCATAATGGAACAGCCTATCCATCTGAAATGTGTACAAATAATTATTCATGGGTCAACGGAGATCTGGATTTACGATGTTCAAGGTTTTCAACCTCAAACTGTTCCCATTTAGTAAATACAACCGCAGTGAAAATGTTTGATTTATTTATCAACGATGAAGTAGTGCACTATTGATGAAATAATCACAGCTCAGTTCAAAAACTGCCGAAATTCAAATATACTGTCTGACGAATCAAGATGTGCTATAGCGATACGACCTTGAGTGGTTATAACAGATTACCTGGCGGACGATACTATTGGGACTCTAAGGAAGATATGCAAAATCCTTTTGTCATCAATTCAATAAGACGAAACAGATTTTTGACAATTATGCAGTTTTTACACTGTGCTGACAACAATCTTTTCAATTTAGAGGATAAATGGATAAGCTCATACAACGATTTTTAAAAAATTTTGTTTCTGAAAAATATATAAGCTATGATGAGACAATGATGAAGACTTTGCAAGGCACAGATGCAAGCAGTTTATTCGTGGTTGCTAAATACTTCACACAATTATCTCATAAACTTTGATTTTTACCAGAGAAGATCTCACAGCATGGACGAGAATCAGAACCGTTGATAAGGATGCTGAATGAAATTCCTGACACTAAAAGGAAATTACCATACAATTTCTTTTTTGATAATCTATATGTACGTTGGCTCCATAACAATGTAGTTGGTTCTGTCAAAAGATTTTTACAAAAGGAAAAAAGTTATTGAGGTACCAAGATAATATGCCATTGGTGAATACGTATAATAAATACATAGGAGGTATTGACGCTGTGGATGAAAATATATCAAAATACAGAATTTGTATAAAAATTAGTGGTAGTGCCTTTGAAAACTCTTGGGTGCTATATAAGAAAGCGGGGTATCAATTGACGCAACTTCAGATCCACAGGGAAACTGTGCAGGTGTGCTTGACAAAATATAGAACCCCTGTTCAAGGAGCCGGAAAACCGTCGGCAGCTCTGAACGGCATAACGCTAAACAGCATTAGCAATAATATCAAGTATGACAGAAAAGATCACCAACAGAAGGCAAAAACAGAAGGTGTATAGAAAGTGTATAGAAAGTGTAATGTAATAATTCACGGTAAATAATATTTTGCAGTCAACCTCAATTTATTTGGCAATATTACAAATGCAGTAATTGAAGCGTCTTACCATATGGTAACGGGCTATAATTAGCAACCTATTACTTAATTAACAAAAAAAGTCAGGCCTTAAATTTTTAAATTTAGAAAAACAATCAAACATACCATACGAAATAAAGTACTTTTGCAGTAAAAGCACAACTAATTTTTTTAAGTTTTCACTTTGCTTAGATACATACTTTTTAAATCCCATAAAATCTCCTAGAATGTACGAGACTAAACTCTCGATTGTGCTTGTGTCGAAGAAACTTTAAATTAAATTTAAATCTTTGCTGATAAAATCTTGTAAGTGATGGGATTTAGAAACTTGTTATAAATAGAGTAAATGTCTAGACGCAACAATAATGAACTAACATAATAGTGGTAATATAGTAGCAGTTGTATAACTATTAAGCAGAATATGGTTCAAAAACTAATAATACGAGCCTTGGAAATTACGAAACGAGTTTTGTGTAATGAGTGGAAATTAATTGTTTAAACGCACTTCTCGAGCTCGTTAACTTAACCATTATGCCAATGATACTATAAAGGAAACTATGGGATATAATTAGTAAGCATAAGATAGATACCAAAATTAAGTTGGAAATTTCTAACGTTAAACTTTTTTCATATTATTACCGTTCAAAATTCTAAATTCGTATATAGTAATAATACAGATTTATTGTTAATCAATATACCTAAAACCGATTTCTTCTTCATTTCTTTCTATTGTAAATTAGTCGCGGTATCAGGCAGGCGCCATTTAGTTACCTCTTGTTTGACGGTTTTTTGAGGTACTTTATGAAGATATTAACAATGACATTAATAGAGCATCATTTTAATTAATATTAAAGATATCAAGAACCTCTACTGAATCGTTTCATTGACTACTAGTTCGGCTTAGCGCACTGGCAGTTACCCAACGAATATACTTGGTGGTTCTGAAATGAAGCTAAGTTTCACTGTTACTTACAAAAACAATAACATTGTCTTGCTTCCAAGTTTTATTTTATTTGTAATGCACTTTTATTATACTTAGAGGAAAAACTTAAGTACTACTACATATTTATTTTTATTTTTTTTTTTAACTCAAACTAGACGGCATTGAGGCTCTTACCGGTTCGATGGGCCTCAACACAACTTTAAGTATATTTGGGATAGAGTAAGATTCTAAATCGGCGTTTTATTGCAATTAGAATAAAACATATTTCAATACAAATATCTTATTACAAGGGCGCCACTAGACTTTTTATTGAAAAAAGGTAAATCAAGACGTTTGTTGTAGATTCAACCCAGATAGATTTCATTTTGTTATGATATGACCAGAACATAGTAGATGATGACTACATTACTTAATAATTTTAAACTGTCAGATTCAAAGTGCGCATAAAATCAGCACGACTAGTTACGCCAACGAACTCAAACTTTTAGGAGAATCCACGTTGGGTTGGAGTAACTCATTTCCAACGAATTTTTACCGTAAATGTTTGATGTGGTATTCTGGTGAGCGGGAGACTTCATCATTAGTTCTTACTTTCTGAAGGAGACTTCGCTGATGATATGTATTTGAACTTTTTATTTCACGATTTATCTCTACCTTTGAACGTCAGATCACCATTGTGCTTCCAAAATGATGGAACCCCAGCCCATCACTACAAGGGTATACAGAATTATTATCTAGACATAGGTTTTGGGAATAAGTGGATGGACAGGGCGCTTTACATCTTGGGTTTCCTCGCAGCTCCGATTTAACACTACTCGATTTATTCCTTTGGTAAATAGTAATAAACGATACTATCAAAAATACTCAAACTTTGTGTGACAGAATACTTGAGTCATGTCACATCAGAAATGTGAGCTCGTGTTTGGAATTCTATACAAAGAGAAATTGTATTTTTCTCCCTTATCTAATTACTTTGTAATAAACACATACGATAAAGCGATAATCCTAGATATACTGATCAAGTTTTACTGAGCTACAGGATGTATTGCTGCAGCCTTATCATTATGATGCACAAGGTTATCTCTAATCAAATTTCCTTGACCGACTAAATCTCAAATTACCAGAAACTGCAACTAGTTATCTAATATAAGTTGTAGAATTCCTCTTTAAATACGCTAATGCATAAGAAGCCTGCCCAACGCGTATTGCCTATGATGCAACACACAGGTGTAAACGGATAAGATCATCGCTCAGTATACAATATTCAAATTATTTATACACGTCCAAAGCTCAATTTAAAAAGAACAATAAAAAATTTATTTTGTCATGGAGCACAAATGTAAACCAAGACGTATTTGAGTTATGAAACAAAATTCAATAATAATTGACTCCCGATCCCAGGAGAATTTACCTTAAGAATCCTGAATATTTTTGCCTGTTGATTATCGTAACCCTTTAATTTAGATTTTACATTTTCTTGAAGCTTCAGATTATAGGGCGTTAACTAATTCATTTAAAACAAACTTATTTAAGAATTTACGGATTTTTAATTAATTAAACAATTTTTACTTAATTTAATAATGTAAGCAATATTTTTAAACGATAAAACACGTGAGTTTACCAAAACAATCTAATGGTTTCTACTTTCGTTTTTAAACTCTAAGTACTACTAGCTATCAAACTTCAGAACATTCTGAAAATTAAATATTTTAATTTGTACAAGCAAAACCGTTACAGTTTAACTTTATTTGTTTTTATTTCTCTGGATCTGCGCTTGTTTTCTCAAGATTCATTTTTAGACATTTCTAGAGATTATGTCTTTCCAATTTAAAATATGTAAGTCTGCTATAATTAATATTGAAAATCTCAGAATTATTGCTTTAAGTTTTTTCTTTTTAACATTTGAAAACCTACAATTTAATTAATTAATTTGTAAATTTATCTAAATTATAATGTTTATTAAGATTTGATATTATTGATATACGTACTTCTGAGTTTTAAATTATTTTTCTTTTTTAATTTTAATTTTTATGCAGTTTCTAGGTCTTCCTCAGCGCTTAATTCAATTGGTTATTATTTTACGTGATATTAAATCTAGGTACGCTTCTCGAATTTAATTCGTGGAGACTGATCCGTTCGTGTCGCTCTTTAACGTTGTAATTTTAAATGTCTGCGTTTCTGTAAGATATAGGTTTTATTATTAAATCATTTATAAAGTACGTATACATTATTATATTGCTGTGGATACTAGACGAGAGATAAAATTTAATAGAAATTGAATTTGTTTCTGAAAATGTCTTTAGATTAATTTGTGAAAACCAACATTAATTAAGATTAACAATACTGATATTTTAAACTAGCCATTTATTTCTCTGTTAATGGAAGATTATTAATCAGATCGTTACGTAAAAACGAGATTTAGTGACTCAGAAGCGGTAACTTTCCATTAACATATAATTTGGCTAACTCAACCAGGTGGTTCGGCGGTATCTTCTGGGGGTAGCTTATTCTTAACTGACAAAGTAGCAAAATGGGCACTAATGATAATAAAGACTGTTCCTGAACAGCAAATCATAAGCCAATTATATGAAAATTTTAGCAAACATAAACTTTGTTAATACTTTCTTTATACTTAAGAAAAGGGAACTCGTATGGTACACCCGGTAAATTCAAGCTTGCTTTAATATTAAATAAGATATGACAAATAAACACAAAGACTTCCATAGTTTGGACAGCGACTTTGAAGGTTCTCGAACTTCCATCGGTTTACAGCTGATACACATATACAGTGTGTCCAAGATAAGGAGGTACAGCATGGGGATTTTGGAAACGGTAAGAGATACAGGATCGGTTAAATAGGATGAAAGTTGGCCATTTTTAGGACTTTTTTGTTGGCGTTTGCAAAACCTAGATATCTTGGATAGTTTCAGAGATATTTAAGACAAAGTAGATTTCTCGATCTTCGTTATTTTTTCATTCCTTTATTTGAAGAGATATCGCAAAACTAAAACCACTTTTCTATTGCCACTTTTTGTTTTCTATTAAAATACGCTAACAAGATTCCTGTACTTTTGCTTACATGTAAAACGCAATCGAGTCTGCCCCGAACGAATAAAAGAACAGAAACGAGTAGATCGAGCATGCTTTTTGTACTCCGATCGCTATACAGGTAAATTTGGAAAATATACGAAATCCGATTAGGATATCGTAATACATCGTAGAGAACATTCCATCATACGTTAATTCGTCGACATTACATTCTCTACTATGCTATATAATAATCATGCTGTGAATAAAACGTGCTCAATTAATTGGTTCATCTCAAAGCAGTCCGGAACCGCTTGTCAGTAGTAAGCCTGCCAACCCCTTTCCCCTCTGACCCTATCTTTACGTGTTTAATAAAAGAAGACACACCGAGCCGTAGAGGGTCACTCTACCGTACTGCTTCTTTGCCTATTTGATAATTCAAAGGCCTATGTTTTTATGAATCCCCTGTTTACGCTCTGGTCCCTTCCCCCGAGTCCACCAATCAATCGACCTTCACCTCTCCGCCGTTTGCATCGTCTGTTCTTCTTTCCCGGTTGCTCTCTCCCGACATTTTTCGCTCGTCTTTCGCTAGCTAACCCGAGCGGTCCGGGATTGCTGCTTCGTCAGGGTACCTAGCCAACGTCTCAGAAGCCGGCAACGAGACGTATCTACGTGACGAACGGACAGGGCGTCTAGCTCTATTGTTGCCAGAAGCCCCGCTCCCTTGGAAGCCCGGGGCAGCGCTCTTACTCGGGCAAGGTTGCTAGGCAGGCGGTCTGTGGCGGGTTCGAGTTCCATAGGTTAGTCTCTCGAGGCGAAGCCCGCAGGGTTAAGCGTCGGTGGTGGGCCGGTTTCGTCGGTAGGGCGGCATTAGGGCGTTTCGAGGGGATTAAAAATATTAACTCATGTGCCTATAATTTCTAAATTCGTGTCGGGGCCTTCAATCTATCTACTTTTTTCGCGTAGCGTTTTAATTCTTCCCACCATTCTATTTTATTACTTAAACAATCTACCTCATTTATATTTGATGGCCACCTATAACCTATTTTAATTAAATTTCTATTTCCTATTTCCCTAGCTCTACTTTCTAACCTACATGTAAATAGTACGTGTTCCGCGGTATCTTCACCCTCTCCGCATGTACATCCTATTTCGTCCTCGTTTAATTTACCTATTTTAACTTAATAAGATCTAAAATTCCCGATCGCTATACAGACAGACATACAGAAATCATCGATTTGGTGCACATGGCACCGGCTTTAGAAGCTCTTTAGCTCCTCTTAAGCCCAATTTTGGCGACAGATCGCAAAGTCCGTATGCATCAGTGGAGGCGTGGTATATTAAAGAAGAAGGTGCGGCATGCAGGCAAGGGCCCCGGAGAAGGGGGAGCAGCGCCCGCGCAAGGGTATGATGATGATATAGTTGATGTAGGTGGATGCAGCATCTCGGAGCGGTGATCTTTTTGACGTCGAGCGATAGGGAAAAAAGAAAACGGATCCGTTCAGAAACCGGGGTTGGTGGGGTTGCTTCCGTGAGGAAATGGCGAATTTAGTTGAGTGGGTGGTGACATTGCTTGTGGGTTGAGTAGGCTAGCGATAGGCTAGTGGGGTAGAATCCAGGACCTCCTGTAGGTCAGGAGGGAGATTCTGCGTGTTTTGCAGAAGTCTAGTTGGGGGGTGTTTCATTTTTGCTCGGGGTTTCTAGCGATAGTTGCCTGGAGGAATGTGCAGGACCTCTAGGGTGGAGGTTTTGTTCAGATTGATGGCTTTAGTGACAAAACGATCTCAGGAATTCGAGGCGCGCATCTATAGGAGGGATCCCGGCGAGGTCGCAGACTTCACCGGAGGGGTAAAAGCCGTCCAAGCCGAGAATCCCTCTACAGATGGCCCTCTTTTTGGTCCGGAGGCGAATAATTAGATGGTTGGGGGCTGTGGAGAAACAGGTGAAACGGTAGTCTATGACTGGCCTGATAAACGTTTTGTAGGTATGGAGAAGTGTAAGGGGGTGGCAACCTGAAATGCCACCCCGGAGCTTCGAGAGGAGGGCGCTGCGCTGTTGGACTGTTTTCAGGCAATGTTGCATCTCCTCTGTCCAATAGAGGGAAGATGAAAACGTAATCCC
>VTPC01004943.1:0-18098 GCA_011009095.1 Ignelater luminosus
CGTTCACTACTGGGGGGTCATTTAACTTAACTGCTCATATATTAAAACTAAATAATAAATGTTTATCAAACTTACCAGTGTTACATCTGTTTGTACTTCAAATCAATTCTTCTGTCCTTCTGATTTGCAAAATAGTCTATTACTAATTCATTAAAATTTTGACTGTTCTTAATAAACGACTTCTCTATGCTAAGCATAGCTAACGAACTTAACCTAGATTGTCCCATTGTATTGCGCATAAATGTTTTAACTCGTTTTAAGGTTGAAAAACAGCGTTCACTTTCGACAGTAGTCATGGGTAATGTGCACAATATTTTAAGTAATTTTACACTTTCGGAAAATCTTTCTAGAAGATTCATGTTCATGAACAACTGTAAAATTGCTAGGGCACCAGCACTTTCATAGAACTCCTCCCGACTGTAAATCACTTCTAATTCCGATTTCAATTTTGACGTATTTATTATGGGATAATTCTGCTTAACACAATTTAATAATATATCTGGAAAAGCATTTTTATAGAGAAGAAATTTCTCTGTGTAGAATAATTGTGCTACTATCAAATGGTTGTTAAAAGTAAATCTATCCCGAATTTCTGCCATAATTATATCACATAACATACTTCCAGTGCAATCTGTCGTTTTGGATCTTCGGTTCTTCTGCGTTCACTACTTGATGCAACTGAATCGACAGGTATAGAAGTTACAATGTTATGTCTTACTTTCCCTATGATTGCATTAAAAGCAGAAATACAATTTTTTATGGCTATAACGTCATTGTTGCGTTTTTGCAATTGCTGAAACAGTATTTCAACATGAG
Organism: Ignelater luminosus; assembly: GCA_011009095.1. NCBI lineage: Eukaryota > Metazoa > Arthropoda > Insecta > Coleoptera > Elateridae > Ignelater > Ignelater luminosus. The sequence goes on from VTPC01004943.1 coordinate 817, forward strand.
GCATAACTAAGTGGAAATAATCCAGCCAATACAAAAAGTTCTCGTCTGTCAAATAGCCAATTAAACCACCACACTGATTTAGCGTACTATTATCTATTTCTGAGTCCATTATTTTTTCTAAACAGTTGATAATATCAATTTTATAGGTGTAAATAGTCTCAACGCACCTAATGTTAAAACACCACCTGGTTGGAGCTGCTTTTGGTAGCCTTACTTTAACTACTTCATCTAAAACAGCAGTGCGCTTTGGCGATTTTCCGAAAAATGATGAAAATGCTTGTAAATTAGCAAAAAAGATTCTGAGTTGCTTATGTTGACTAACAGCTTTTTGAAGTATTAAATTTAGTTGATGAGCATAGCAGTGTATAAAATTGGCGTTTGGATAAATTTCTTTGATCTTTGCTTGAACCCCACCTAATCGACCAGTCATCACCGCAGCTCCATCGTAACTTTGCGCTATTAATTTTTCTGGTTTCTCATTAATTCTCATAATTTTTAATTCATTAAATATTTCGTTAGCAAAATCTTCGGCTGTAGTACCAGAAGGACTGATAAATTTCCAAAAGCGTTCATAAATAATACCTTTAAAAACATATCTTACAATAACAACCATCTGAGTTTTATTCGAACTGTCGGTTGTCATCAGCTTGAATCGCTACAAAATCCGATTCATCAATTTCACTTATTAACTGGGCTTGGTAAACAGCAGACATGTTATCTGACAGCTCGTTCTGAACTGTTTTCGAAATGCCTTTAAAAACAGTGCTTTTGTCCATGTGTTCCTTAAATACACCATCAACTTCCGATATCAAATCAATTAAACCTCTAAACACACCTGGATTTTCGGATACGTCACTTTCATCATGTCCATGTAAACGGAGTTCAAATGCGCCACAAAATTTTATACAGTCAATTATTCTATTTAAAATGTATCTGTTCTTACGGACTTGTTCGTTAAAATCAGTTACAGATTTGCGCTAGGCACTGCTCAATTGTACTCTTATGTCAATTCGACCAAGATTAGCCAAACTCATTGCGCTATTCAGATTTAAAACAATTTTTACTTCAACCCCTAGAAAATAAATCACCCACATCTTCAGCAAGCGGATAACTTCGACAATTTTTGACTCATTTCATTTATTTTCGTACCGGCCGGCCGTCGACCACATTGCAGTATACGGACCAAATGTAACTCTCTTTCTGGCACATTTAAACATATATTTTTGTTCTTTTTCAAGTTTCAATGCATTTTCAATATACCATTAGCACACTGCAGGGACAAATTAAAATACGCCCGAGCCAATGCTACAACACTAGAGGATCGGCGAATTGTGTTCGTGGCGCTAAATGTTTGAATATATTTGTAGAGATTTTTTAAGTTTGTACAACTACTGAAAGGAATTATTAACAACAACTATTTATCAATGCGATTAACATTTATTATTTAATTTTATAGGAGGGTCATTGACCAAATGACCATATAGAGAAACCGCCACTGATTATATATAGCCTTATAACAAGAATAGTTTTGTAGGAATTTTAATTTGGCAACCGTCAAATCCGTCTTCCCACAGATATACGAACAACGACAGAATTTTAGTATGTTTATTTATCAGCACGTCTAATCACAATTGCGGTGAGCGCGAGATTTGCTCCAGTGGCGTGACATGAAACGGGACAATAAATATGAGAATTGACAAATAATAATAATAACACTACAATAGTGTGATTCTATATTATGATCTTTTAATTTTTTGTTTTTCCAATCATCTAAAGTTGACTACCACTATCGAGTTTACTGTTTTAACACTCGCTTTCGCTTTTTCCATTTATTTGTTTTTTTTTTCAAGAAGATATTTTGGAGACAATACGGGATAGTTACATCTGGGACTTTAAGTTCTAACGATCATAATGTAGTTTTGACTTTAACTCTTCTTTTAAATCACATTATTATATAAATAAAATAATTCGATTCCCTACACAAACAGTTGCACTTGCAGAACAAAGAATTGATCAGGATAAAGCTACTTATTTAGTGAAGTGGAGCTGGGGAAACTAAAAACACAAAAGTAGAGAAATGGGAAAATAAAATTAGAAGCCTAAGTAAAATTTGCTAGAATATTTTATGACAACGAGAATCGATAGTCCATAGTCTGCGTGAAAGGCAAGTCCCTCGTCTTTACGCTATGCTTGCTGCCTTTCAGAACATCATTTTTGCAAGTCATATAAATTTATAGTTAAAGTTTTCAGAAAGTTTGTTTGCAAATCCTTAGTGCATTTACTGGATTTAACAGCAAGTCTTCTTTTCAATAACCGATAGATATTTTAAGAATTTGTTGAAGATACTTGAATTAATTCCATTTAAGGGACCAAAAGTACCACATTTTAAGCAAAGAAAAGAGGAAATAAAAAATGATAACTCGTATTTGTGCCATGTGTTTCTATTGATGAGACTGTTAGTGGACTTATAGGTTACTTTTCATAGAACACAGTCGGTGAAATTTATTTTGTATCGGTTGTTAAATTTCAGTTACCTTCACTATTAGTATGTTTGTTTGACCAAGTTAGCTTCTTCTTATCTTGATTTCCATCTTTCAAATTAGTTAACTTATATTTCAAAGCCGTATTGATATTTGAAAATATCCAAGAGTTTTGTATTATGTACTACTGTAGGTAGTTGTGTATAAGTATTCAAATAGATTTAGCGACATGTTTATATTTAGTTTAACTAAAATCTGTTTGACAGGTAAAAGCAAAATTAAATATGCATTTGAAAAGTTTGGAATTTAATTACTTTCCTAATGGTTAGTTAATATAAACACTTTCAAGCAATTTCTTGTTTACATCTGTAGGTAGAAGTTTCAAAGCAGCAAGTTTCATTTAAATAAAAATGAAAGTTGTAGGTGGCAAGTTGATTTGACATGGAATGACCCTATAATTTTGTACATGTAATTCAAACTGACCTCTTGGGCCTTGTTTTCACTTTTTGTGTACTTACGTAGGGGTTAGGTCGGTGGTAACGAACTTTAGGCAAATTAGCAATCACCTCAGGGACACCTAGTTTATGCAGTACATCTAAAACCGTTGGTTGTTAGTGGTTAAGCTTTACATTTGTTCAGGCCATGACCTCCCTAAGATAATCACCTCGTGCCCAGGGCAAAGCTTACTTCGATACTTATAGATTTTATGTTGAAATATGTAGATATTATTTTACATCATAAACTAATTGTATTTCAGTAAAGTTTAATTATAAAATTACGTGAATATTTTATTAAGATATCAAACGTCTTTCTACATTACTAACATTTGTTTTCTTTTTCAGCATCTCAGTTTAACACTTACGTTACGTTAAAGTTACAAAATGTTAAATCAACTACTGTGACTGTAAAAGGAGCGACACCATGCTGGGAACAAGATTTTTTGTTGTAAGTATAGAATTACTATTTTATCATCTCAAGTAGTTTGATGTGTTTAACTGGAGCGTGGTCATCTTTTAGTTCTACTTATCAATAACTATTACAACAAGTGGTTATTTACCCTTAATCCTGAGAGATATTAAATTTTTACGTACAGATAGCGTTTTATATTTCTTAAAGCGTATAATGAAGTACTTGCAATTTCAACAAAAACATTCTTTTAGGTTTTATTTGTAACACGAACCATATTTCACTTTCTTTAAAGAGAAATTTAATGCGACTTCATTTGACACTGTCAGCTTTGATATTTTTTGTTATGATAAGCCTTTTGTTATTTAGTATATTTATAAAATTTCCAATTTTCCTGTCATTTAGAAAAAAAGAGATCCAGTTTATTATTAAATGTAAAGCTCCATAATCTCCAGTTGTTTACCAACTTACAATGCACGAGATGAGTGTTATTATATGAGTTTTCTCCGGAGTATTAGGGGAGTAATATAGAAAGAATGTTTCAAAATGCCTCGGTTCCTTTGTTTACAAACATTTTATTTACTCGTGGTGTGTCTGGGCATTTTTACATTGTTAACATTTTAATGTGAAGCATGGGGTATGTAAAAATTTGTTAACTTATGTTAGAACAGAGACTTACATTCCTAAGCAAATAAAAGAAAATAAATCAAATATTTCTTATTGCCAGGTAATAAATAATATGAGAAAAGGTATTTTTACAATAGAAAACATGAAATGGCACGATCAACAATAAGAGTTCTACGTTTGATAAAAATTCGGTTTTTCTAAAATGCGTAATATAAAAAACGTAATAACGTTGGTCCCCCAAAGGATTGTTACAAATACAAATACACCTACGATATTGAGAAAAAAAAAACATTTGCATCAAACACCGTTTATTATGTATTGCTTATGAGAACCTACACATTTGTAAATATATTACAAAATCCGAATATGCTTACAGGAAAAACATACTTGGAAAAACAAAAGATATTTTTAAAAATGTTATAACATCGCAGCAAAATAGAGAACTGTATTTAAAGAAACAATTCTGATTCCAAATATACAAATATTCTATAACAAAGTACTTTTGCTAGAACAACCAATAATTTGTTAGTAAACTCATTCTGAAATTTCCATTAATAGTCTGTAGATATTAATAGAAAGGTCTAAATGAGTTCTGAACGTATTAAAACGTTTATTTGAAGTTAGGTAAGAATTTTTTCATTACGAAACGATTTTATAGTCGGCTCACGTAGCTGGGTTTCACGAAATTTAGCGTTACTTATTTTCACAGTTCTGTTTTTCTTTATAAAAAAAATGCTATCTGACATATGATTAGATTGTAGTTTTTATTCCTTATTATGTTGTGTGTTTCAGCGTTTTTTCTTTGTCCAAAGGGAATTTTATACAGAATGTTTTCCATACAGCTAATTATGATACAGTAGATTGTATGACAATCAAAATAGTTTTACTGTTTGTATATGTATCAATGTAAAAAGAATTTACTAATGGTCTTACGAAAACTTGTACTTACTGCGCTCAACATGGATGGAAACTGTATTGGCTTTTTCAAGAAAGGTACTACCTTATCGCGGTCGGCTTTGAAATAAAAAGCATACGTCGGCGCTCGACGTAATATAGCTACAAACATAGTTTAACAAATGACCATATTAGCTGTCAAATTCTGTGGTTATTTTTGAGAATACTTCAAGCATTCGCCATCTTCCAAAGGCGACCGCGATTAGGTTTCTTTTTGATCGCTCTGTATTATAAATATAGCCCTGGTTTTCTAATATAACAATTAAACAAATATATGAAACTATACAGGGACATCATCAATAGGAGGAAGCCACGTGACCACTAATTTAAAAGTGGCGCGAAATTTTTCCTTTCAACGTTGGTTACACTCCCTCACGAATATATTTCTAACCTAAAATTACATCGGCGTGCGTACATTCCGTGGTTTCTTGGTCTCTGTTTTGCGTTTTCTACAGTTTATTTTGTTCTATTTAAAAATCAGTCTTTTTCAAGACTAAATCTGTTTTTTGTGAGTTAATCGAGGTAAGTTAGATTTAACGCATTCAAAGTGTGATAATAAATCTTAAAACTGCATAATTATTTCAGTTTGGAAGGTTACGTTTTTGCGATGCCTTTTACAAGCGAACAAGATAAATTTATTTTAATAGCTCACTATCGAAGTAGAACACAGACTGCAAATGGTTCATGGACCTATTTATTACAATCTTGTATCCAACAATTTGAACAAGCTTTTTCAGTATTGTTTGGGCCTTATCTAATTCTTGTTTTTAAAAATATCTTTAATATATTGTCATTTTTTAATTTTCCAATTTTATGTATAATTATCTTTAAATATTTAAATTTCTAAGTAGTTTCATCATGTATCCAATACTACGCCACTGGAAAACTACATAATTCTTTATTACAACAGAGCTGCCAACAGTGCAAGATGTGTTGCGTAACCAACAGTAAATTTCGTGGTCACGTGGCTTCTTCCTATTTATGATGTCCCTGTATAAGTCGAAGTTTAGAGAGTTAGGTTAGATTTTTCATTAACTGAACTCTGATAAATTTAAATGAAAATAAAGGCGAAATTTAATTTGACTCAATTTCTATAAAAAAAACCTTCCATATTTAGTTGTACTCTTATTGAATAATCATTGCTGATTGCAACAATATACTATTTTTTGACTTTATTGAGGTTAAATCAAATCTTCTGTTTTTAAAAATGATTACTGAGAATTTAATCTTAAATTTTTTCGACACAAAGCGATCGGGAAACGCTAAATGTTATATACTTTGACTATGACAGGATGTTCTAGGTATTCCTTTTAAAACGGCTAGTGGATTAAATTTTGCGATTCTCGATCGCCTTCTATAAAAAACACTTGCAGCTATTAAAACTTCAAAAACTATTTTTAAAGACAGAAAACTCAAACTTATTTTACTAAGCCTTGAAAAATGAGAAATTTGTACCAAGACTAATTACAAACGTTAAAATAAAGAAATACCATAATAATTTCTAAGCTACATGGACTTTCCTTTTATGGAACATCCTGTGTAGTCGAGAAAAATTTAAAGTGCAGACGGTAGTTCTGTACGACTTTCCTTTTAGTAACATTGCTCTACATTTTTACTAATTACGACGCTACCCTATTCAACAGTCCGTTAGGACATCCTGCATAGTATACAGTACCGTAATAGCTTCTTATGTGCAAGACTTAATTTGTGGTGCCCTTAGCTTTGTTTTGAAAAAAGTAATAATAAAATAAATACGATTTTAAAATTGTTTACTTTAATCGTCAAACTATCTTCAACGATAATTATATTTTCAATCGAAATTACGGGAAGACTTGATCTGATAGTCACAGCCGATTTTGAATAATAGAAACGGGAAGAGTGAGAAATATTCAGGGAGCAACATTGATATTCGGATACGGTTCACTTAATGTAAACTCACATAGAGCACGCAGACGGGGTTGAAATTTAATGTTTTGTATTAATACCTATTGTAATCTAGGTAAATAAGCAATGCTCATACATTCGAAAAATAAACCATAGAGATAGTATAGCAAAACCGTTACTACAGGTCAACTATCGTGCCAAGGAGGCAAAAGGTATAGTGCATTCGGAAGTCAATTTTAGGGGGCGGGCGCTTGCAATCTGAAAAGTTATTCAATGCTTATTTTTCATAAGTTAGTGAGATATATGAATCAGAGTTTCTACCGCCTCATTGTAGGTTGTTGTGCAATTTTCGTATTAAAAAGGTATGTGTTCAAATTATCAGCACAGTACCATAGTATTATCTGCTTGCTCATTTTGCTGCTATCTTTGAAGGTGTTTCTAGGAAAAAGACTGTTTCTGCCCCTGCGCCTTCTTTTAGTGTGCTTGATGCTGTTGTCTAGAAAATCTTCTATTCTCTTGCCTTGTTACGCTAAATGTAATTCAACAGTCCTATGAGAATTTTTCCTCCCTTTCAGTTTTCTGATTTCCTAGTACATTCGTATGTCCAGGTATCCATATAATACTGTATTATTTACCCCAAGTGGTTATTATTTATGTTTTAAATTTTTGTTAAGGAATTTGAAAAATTCTTAAATTTTTCTAGTTTTTATTTGTCACAATTCTTTAGTAAATATATTGCGGTCCCACTAGCTCAGATGCGAAGGAAAGACTAATATTAAATCTCTGGATTTTTTATATTATGGTGTGAAGTGCAAATGACTGTGTATAAAGGTATGTTTGAGAAGAGAAATAAAATTAAGTTAAAAGTGTATACAAAACCAAGAACTTTACTTTAGTAGAATTTGTCTTAACATCTCTCCACATTTTATTCATCTCTTCATCGTCTTTTCTTTTTTCTCCTTTATCAACATGAATTTACGGTAATACACGAGCTGTTTCGGGTATTTCCAAATACTTAACTTAACTTACAGCTGACATCTGCAAATAAGTCACACAATGACGAAAAGAGAATATAATAAAAAAAAAGAATAAATACAACAAATATGTCGAAACAATGTAGGGCTTTATTTTTCCATATGCTATAATATAAAATATCAGAATTAAAGCTTAAAAGTCAGTTTTGTATTTAATAATAATAATAATAATAATATTGTAGTGACTCTTATTTATACCCTGATACCGACTATGGTTATCATTAATGGTATCGAAATTAACATTTCTAACTAAACTATAAGATATATGACTACCATAATCTACAACTGAATTGATACAAATTTTAAAACTATCACTATGCTCTAAATAAATAGGTAATACCAACGGTTTGGCTGATGTCGTGTCCAAAATAAGTGCAGTTCGTAAAGAACCCTGATCTTGCGACGTTGACGCTTGCTCTATCCCTGCCTCACCACTTACAGGTAACGGGTGACGAACACTACGCCTCCTCTACGTACAGTTGTTCACCAAATAATCTGTGCTACCGCAATTATAACAAGAGCCTTTCATTCTTCTTGGCTGCGTACACTTGGATGTTGTATGCTCTCTTTGGTTAGAGTTGGAACACCTTACACTAGAAGCTGTTGCTTCATTGCTTTTGCCCATATCACTCTTCTTCTCATGACCATTTTTTCTCTCATTTATCTTCTCTCTTCTTGCTCTGCTTACCCTTTCATAATTCTCTACATCTTTAAATAATTCATCTTCATTTTCATGTCTTTTCGATAATATAAATGCAGAAATCTCATCTGGCAGAGCATCGCTTCCTGTTCCTTCTTTTCTTCAAATTGCAGTCTAAGTGCCTTACATAATGCCATCTTTTCATGAAAGTAAATGTTTATACTTTCATTGTCTGCTGTTTTTGCTTTTGCATTATTGTCCAAAGATTCGTTTTATTTCTTCAAATATAAATGTTCTGGTGAATGCAGCTTCAAACATTCTCCAATCAGTGACTTCTGATGATCTTCCCTTCACCCAATGTTTTACTGCCCCACACAAATGACTTTGAGCCGTTTGGAATGTAAAGACATCTGGGTACGAATGTAAATTCGCTGTTCGCTTCAGTTTTTCTAACCAATCCTGTGCACGATCTGAATTTCATTCACCATCAAAGTTCTCTATACTTTTTGACAAGTCCGGCATCACCTTAAAATTACGCACGTTGCTCGATTATTTTGCAGCTGGATTATACTTAACATTGCGTATTCTGTTTTACAAGAGTCGCTATTGTATCCATAAGTACCGACACGTCCGGAGTTGACACTTTTGGTGGTTTCGCACTGCTATCCTTTGGTAATTCAAATTCCATAAATGTCTCAAACTCTTCTTCTTAACATCCCTTCATGTCAGTTTTCCGGTTACTTTTTTCTCTTGACGTACTTTTTACAAAAATAACACTTGTCTAGTGACAACCGGTGACCGATGTCACTTCTGAAGTTGTAGTCAGTTTTATTTACTTCAATAAAACGCAGATGATTGTTAATAACTTAACTTTTATTTATATCATAACCAAAAACATGTGCCTCATCTTTATCTTCTATTCCTCTCTCTTGTTCCCCGCCCCCCTACATCCTCACGGGAAATTCAAAAGTTTAACTAGTTGCCTACAATATAAGATTTGTTAATTAAGAAATTGTAGTAAGACTATGATCTTCACGTTTTATCTAACATTTTATTTCTTTGATATAGTTAATAATGAAGATAAAAAGGTCATGAGCTGCAAGATACTATGACTTTTTTTGCTTTCAGCGGTATTAACCTTTTATTTTTGTTGGGTTGGGATACCTAAACATCACCCTGTGGCGCCTTTAGCGCGAATTGACTGTCGGTGACTACTAAAAGATTCTGCTACTTTTGTAGGCCAGTTTGACAAATATCAGTTTAAAAAACTTGCGATCATATAGTCTCTGACTTGAAACCACTTGCTGAAGAAGACTAATTGATTCAGTTCCACTGAACTTTTTCCACGTTCTCAATCTTCTTTTAATAGAATAAAAATGGAAAGGTTAAGTAGGGTATTTATTTAGCTTATTAAAAATGGTATAGTGCCCTTTCTGCTTTTTCCTTTTTGCAAAGTTTATTTTAAGCCTGTAGGTCTGAGCAGATCTAGTTGAGTCCCCATGAGCATTATTTATATAGCCACAGTGATACCTTTGCTTAAACTGGCTAAAGTTGAGAACTTTCTGCATACATCTTGATACAGTTTCTTCGATTCGTCTTATGTGACAGTTATTTTCTTAATCGTTAAAATGTCGTCTAAAGGCAAGGCTGTTAGCTAAAAATTGTGGAATTTTAAGAAACGATCAAACTTTGTAAAAAGAATTTTGATATTGATCTTGTTACTCAAGATGACATAATAAAAGCTTCTGTGCATGTTATTTTGAAACGTGGTAGAAGGCAGAAATGGTAAGACAAATTATATCTGAAGAGAAAGTAAAAATCTTTTCCCATAGAAAAAATTAAACATACGCTTTAGACAGACAAAAATGCAACATCTTACAAGAGTATCTTTTCTTTGTTAAATTAAATGTAAATTTCTAAGATGATAAAAATATGTAATTCTGGGGCGACCTTTTGAAAAATAAACGCTCTTTTGTAGTTTTTTGTGGACTGGGGCAAACAGTGATTGGCACAGGGATGCTGTATACCTGTATATTGCGTAGGAAGCTGCTGATCGTAACAAACATTTCTCAGTTGCTCATAACACTCATCTATTTGAGATAATTGAGTATGAAGAGCGTTTTAAGACCAGCTAATCTAAGACATAATGCAGTTTTGAGTATAACAACTTAATAGACTGCCTGAGCCCACTAGACGCGACGGTGTAATTTAAAATCTGAAAATATTATTTCTGATAATTTGTTTTGTCAGTTCTATTTCACAATTTAGCTGTACAAATTCAAAACACTTAAAGCCTTTACAAAGGGCAATTGCATTTTACTGCAGTACTTAAACGGTACCCAAAAGTTGAATTTAATATGTATTGCTTTCTGACTACCTCAGCACTAGAAAGATTACCTTTTACGGTATACGTTATTAAAACGGTAACAAAGATTGTAGTTAAATAAAAGATTTTCTATCTGTTTTGTATTATTATGCGTCATAGGAGCTAGTTGACTTTTAAATTTGCTTTATTTAAATTGTTAAACAGTAACATAAAAGTTTATTTAATAGGATGATTTTTACAACTAAATATTCCCTATAGTCTGTAGTGTTATTTGAATGTAAAATCACATCTGTATTATTGCATTAAACTGATTTAACTTAAAGCATTCATAATAATTCTTTACTATTATAATAAAAGTTTCTCACGACTTCTTTTAATTTTAGCGAAACCAACGATGTGAACACCGGGTTGTTGATAGAAGTCTGGAGCAAGGGAATGATTTGGGATCGCGCTATGGGCTACAACTGGGTTCCTCTGCAAACCGTACAGTATGCAAACGAGGTAAGTGTCATGGTTGGAGTGTTTGTGACATTTAAGCTTGATTAATTAGCTAAAGAAAAAAAAGGGAGTGAATAATGATGTATAGAAAGGAACAACTTTTTTAGATTTAGTAAGGAATTATACTTGTTTTCCTATCGCGTTTGTTATAAATTATAATTCATAGGCTTTAAAACATGAGATGCTAGTGTAGAAGATTTATTTATCGTCAGTAAATACAGCTAGTCTGAATACATTTCAGCGTTTAATATTAATAATCCTATTAGGAGAACTAAAAAATGTTTATAGTCCGATGTAACTATCAATTGCGTAAAATGTACGAAGTATCTATTAAAAACAAAAGTTATGCTATAAATTTAGTTATTGTTAATAATCCTCATTTAAGATAATAGTTTGTTATCCATATAAAGTTATTTTTAATTAAGCAAACAAGTTGCAGATCTTCTAAAATTTAAATAAAACGCATATTTATATTTATTTCTTTTTTGTTTGTTATGACTTATAAGTTGCATGATATACCCAAAGATGCTTTTAAATAATAATCACTTAAGATAATATTGATTCTCAAATAATCTTTCTTTGCTTTGATAAAGTTTTCTAGAACTGTAATGTTTATTTTCTATCACTGCGCGTGCACCTTTTATAGTTTTTCTATTATATTGTTCTAATTAAGGGTTAAAGCTATCAAAATTGTTAGAGTACAACAAAGATTATATTATAGTAAAATATGTTGACCATCATTTAGTAGACTCGTATGAAGTTGCAGTTGCTAGTCACAAAACCGTGATCATCTAGCTCAAATAAAGTTGAGTTGACCAGTAAGAGTCAGTTTCAAGGCAATTGCGATATTTTTTACAAAACCGTTTAGCTAGAACATTTTTCAACTTTACATATGTTTTACTGCGTAGGATAGTATTGTTAATATTTAAGCATTGAAGACGTAAATATATACGTCGTCATGGCCATTCAATATCCGCCTGTCAACATAAGGAAATTTAAGAACCAATCTGATTATTATTTATTAAGGTAACTTTTTGCTTAAGTATATAAGATTATGTCTTCTAAAATACTTAATATACGCTTACGTTAAGAAAGTGCCAGAATATTATATTAATATTTATATTGTTGATGTTATGGAATGATTGTTTTTTTTATTAAAGTGTTTTTCGTAGTTCGATCTATTTGTGTTTGTACTTGTTATTACACCGCATGCATTGTTTGTTGTTGTTGTAAGACAATGTACTTATTATCATTAACAAACACTGCAGATCATGACTTTTCATATTTCATACTATGGATATACATATGTAGTTATATATCAAAAGAAGACAATTAGGTTGACTCTTTCATTTCATTCTGATTATTAATTATTATTGGATCTGTAAAGGCAACAGGAAAAATCTTTTGAAACGAAATGTTTGTCATGTAGACATTATATTCATAAATTGCATTGAAATCATTCTATCTTGACATCTGCTTTGTAATCATTAAGCGAAGTCTTATAAATTAACAACCCTACTGACTTCAATTTAAACAATTTCAAATTTAAAATTTTGAGTATAGGTTGTAGTTTAAAACAAAAAAATTTTAAATATATCATAAGGATCTCAGAGTATTCGGCCACCTTATAAAAAATTTTATAACAGTGATATTAGAAATGTGTATTCTTTTAAAATATTTTCAAGCAGTAACAAATCTCCATAAATCGATAACACAAAGATATGACTTTGAACTACTACCTACCAATCAATGTTGTTTGAGATATTTTCATAAACCTATGACAATGATGCTTTTTAGGAATTTCAAAGAATGATGCAATACAGGCTTTTATCGCTTTCCAGTTTCTTAGTTCAGTCATAAACACATACGTATCTTTCATTCATGTCTTGTTTGCCATTATTTCTTCAAACTACTCGAAGACTGTGATTCATCCGTTTTTGTTTTCTTCCTTGGATAATCCGTAATTATTAAAAACCTTGCAACGTTGCCGTTATATACGACTGTCTGACAATTTGAAGTAAATATTCAAAGCTTGTTACGTACAAAAACGGGTTTAGTAACCCTTCGATAATCTGTAACACATAATAATACGGTACGCCTTTGATAACTAGCTCTATTTTAGTCGAAAAATGGGTCGAGGTCATAAAGGCCGTATTGGCGATAGTCGATAGAAGATATAACGTTTCGGAAGGACGCCAGCCTTGGATGGCCTTGACCTAGATGGTCGAAAAGACCAACTGACTACTCAGGTCAATCGAGAATCTAGAAGCGAGAAACGCTCTGGAGAGGTAGTCGTCGGAGAGCTAAAGAGGGTTAACCTGCTGCAGCCTATAACTTAATGAACAATGCACTGTGTTGACGTATGCGACATTTATAATCAAGAATACTTATTCCTGAACAAAACAACTATATAAATTGGTACAAAGGTTCACTTACATCTAGATACGATAATCCGAAAGGTTATTCAAAAGGTATTAATTCTGTGAGTGTAAACACTGTTATATAAACGAGGCACTAATCACTGAACACAAGATTGGCTTTTACACCAACAAACACAGGTAGAAGCTGATTTCTGGAAATCAATAGGTGAGCTAAACGGGATTTAACAGCAATAACAAAACTAGATCAAGCTGCTTACAGGTAAACCTACGGTTTCTGCAAGATCCTAATGCGAGATATGTATGTGTTACATAATACAGAGGTATTTATCCAGTCGAAGAACTGTTTGATTACGGTATGAACGGAATCGTAAGCGATAACTTCCTAAACAACAGGGGATAATATTAGGTACTCGAAGCACTAAAGATCGCGAAGCATTTATACTTTTTACTTTCACTGGCCGGTTAAACTTACTAACCCGGTAGCCGTATCCAAGATACTTGGATTTCGCGACTTCAAGAACCTTAAAAGGGAATCTCTAAAATGTCTTCACCTCACGGAAGCCGAGAATAGAATTTAGTTAAAGCGAAAGAGGGGTCACATTGCATCTTGCGACGCCATGGCTGCTGATTTTTACTCCAAGATAATTCATTGGCTAACATGACGACAGATCGTACCAGGGTGGTTGTACGGACGGTTGGAGAAATTGACCTACTCCACTACATTTGACCTGTAAAAAGGTTGAATTTTTATGACTGGAACTGTCAGATCGGTAGCTCGTAAAGATGATTAATGGGAATAATGCAGCGTACTACCCTTAAAAATTCTACGAACTTTGAAATTAACTAAAGAAATTCAGATGTAAATTCGATCTTTAAGACAATTGGTCTTTTCCTTTTTCATATAAGAAAGAATGAAATGGAGTGAAACATTATTTTACCGCAGAATAGAGGTTAACGTTTTCTTCACAGAGGTATTTTTATCTAGAAATTTTATTTTTGTTTTTCTGTTCGTAAACCCATATGCTAACTTTATAAGAGGGAATAAATTATTTCTACAAAATAACAAAAGGGATATTTACAGACGACTAAAATACACATTTATCGAAATGTTAAAAGGGATACAAAATACAAACACATTTTACAGGCACGGAATTTTTAGTAAAATAGGAATTTAATAAAATATTTACAAAGAAATCTCACCATAACGCACTGCGGTATAAAATTTTAAAATTATCTTAACAAGCTGAGTTTTGTGGTTGTGGTTAACGGAAGTTTACAGTCGTCAAAATGTAGCTGAACTTATTCGGATAAGAATTTATGATTCTCTGTTTTTCTGTTCTTTTCTCTGTTTTTCTAACAACATATTGGTGGTTTCATTTGTTTTCACGTTTTCTACAACAGATAATGTAAATAGTAATAGGTAATTAATTATCAATATTAAGCAGTGGGTTGACGTCTTTTGTTTTCTATTTTTGACTTCTTTCTATTTCTCTAGTTATCTTCAGACAGAGTTTTTACTCACGGTTGTTTAATTTTGTAGTTACAAGTTTTTTGTGGTTTTCCCTTTTTCGTCCGTCCATGGACTGTCTGTTGAAAAACTTGCCTTTATAGTCTTTCCCCATTCATTCTATGAACACGACATACCAAATTAATTCTCTCGAACCTAGATATTCTCGCTGATTTATACAATACTTCTATATCTGTTGCCACTAGTTTCTTCTTTTTATTTTCTGTCACAGTTTATATATCTGAACTATCGTGCTGTATTTAAAGTTGCTGTAATTCATCTACTTCTTTCTTGTATTTATAAGCTGTTTTGACAGTTTATTCCAAAAGTCACACTCACATATTTATATTCATCACATTTCCTAATAGTTATGTTATTTTCTAATTTTAAATCTTTTCTATCGTTAGCTCCAATAATACCTAGTGTTGTTTGCATACGTTCATGGTCATTCCCCATTTGTCGTATTCTTCATTATAATTAATTTTTGGATCTTTGAATTGGTCGTAACATTAGTTGAAAAACAATTTTACAACACTTTTCTAAAAGTTTTTTAAAGCATATTCTATGAAAATCTTAAATACAGTTGGTGATACACAGCAATCTTTTCTAAGATCTTTTGTTACTGCAAATCATCCAGGTAGTAGATTACTAATTTTAATTTTGGATGTACCATTTTTATAAAACTGTTGAACTGTTTTGGTGAAGTTTCAGTGCTTTTCATTGTTTAACTACTGGACTGCACGAAATCATAGGGCTTTGTTAAAACGATCAACATCACCATTTGTAGATAACATAGAAAAATTAGATTTTGCTTGATGATCTAACACACAGCACTGACACCTCAAATGCTCTACTACTTCATCTAGTGAATTTCTCTTCAAGCAAAGTACTAGTGTCACGAAAAATACAAACATATTCGTACCTATGAATTGTAAAGAGCCCTTACTCGTTGTGCATTCATATCACAGATACTCAACTTTCTCTTCAGGACAAATTTCCTAGCTCAATTGGTAGTGCATCTTTTCCAAATATCAATAATGTGGATTCGATCCCCACGCAAAACTAGTTTTTTCTCTATGTACAACTGGTTATTTACCTTATACCATTTAAGGTTGAATTAAGTTATTCTTATTTTTTATAGACCTTATGTTTTCTTAAGATGTCGGTTTTATAAAAGTAGGGTCTTCTAAGTGACTTTTTCTTGCCATTGTTTTATATTTAGGATAAATAAAAAGCAGCTTTTTATGAAACCTTTCCTTAAACGTACTTACATATGTTAACTTTTATCATAAGTTTGTTAGGAGGGACCTACTATAACTGCAAGTATTTATTGTCCATTACTGATAAGATCAAGAAATTTGGTTACCTTCGTCACCTAGTATTCTGTAAAAGTACAGGCTGTTTTTCTAGTCACGTTTAGGAAGCACGTAACACTCAAACATTATTTTTTACGACGGCGACGGTGCGGTAAGCAAGATTTTGCCGCATACTTTTCAATGCGATAAGTTGCATTTTAAGTTTACTGTTTGATGTTGTTATTGAGTGGTGCCTATAAATAGGTTTCTTTGTTTCCTTAGATACTGCGATACCTTGTTACCCTGCATATACAAAATCAGTCAACTTGATACATTCAACTCATTCGTGGTTTATTAAAAATGAATTTTCTTCAGCCATCAATTCACTTGTTGCCATTGAAAAACTTATGTATGTAACATTTGCGTTAAGGGTCTTTCTCAAAAACATGGCTTTTCTAGTAGTAGTTACGTAAATAACTATTATAATAAATGTGCTTATGGGAAACGCGTTTACTTGTTAGTGGTGTGCATACCATCTGTTCAAAAAAGATGTTCACATATACAATGCAGGAGTTCCATTGTTCCACAGGATACAGAATGCCGCTGGTCAGTTTCGTAAAGCATTTGTGTAGTCTTACTGACATCTTCTTACGATTCAAATAGCTACTCTTTCTGGGCTTACCGTTTTTTTTAAACATCAAGGAAACTACCAATGCCTACTATATTAAAACGGCTGCTAACGAAAGTCAA
>VTPC01004946.1:17581-51840 GCA_011009095.1 Ignelater luminosus
TCCATTGCCACTTTTTGTTCTCTATTAAAATACGCTAACAAAATTCCTGTACAACGTTTCGGTTTCGAGTAACCACCATCAACCTCATTTTTTCAAATAAGCAGAAACAATTAAAAATTGTTTTGAATAGCTCTGGTTGTCACGATTCTAATGATGTAAACATTATAGGGTTATTTTGATTTTTCTGTGACCAACTGTAATAACTGCTGTTCATCTTCAAAATTGTGGTTGAACACATGATTCTTGACATAACCCCAGACGAAAGAAATCTAACGGTGTTAGATCAGGTGATCGTGCAGGCCAGGGTACTGCGAAATGCATTAATTTATAGGATAAGAAATTAAAATAACCCTATCATGTTTATATCATTAGAATCGTGACAGAAAGCGCTATCCAAAACAATTTTCGATTATTTTTTTGCCTATTTAAAAAAATGAGGTTGATGATGGTTACTCGAAATCGAAACGTTGTACAGAAATTGTGTTAACGTAGTTTAATACAGAACAAAAAGTGCCAGTGAAAAAGTGGTTTTAGTTTTTCGATATTTCTTCAAATAAATAAAATAAAAAATAATAACGAAAATCGAGAAATCTACTTTTTTTTTAATAGCTCTGAAATTATTCGAAATATCTAAATTTTGTAAACGCCAACAAAAAGGTCCTATAAATAGCCAACTTTCATTCCATTTAACCGATCGTGTATCTCTTACCGTTTCCAAGATCCCCATGCTAAACATTCTTATCTTGGACACACTGTATACACCGAGTGATCCAAAATGAGTGATAACAGTTTGAATTTCTCGCGTTAACGTTATAGTGATTTTTTACAGCTTAGTGTTGGCGGTGTCGCTAATTAACTTAACCAGTCAATGGCGTACGTGTCACAACAATGTCAAACAGGTCTAAACCAAGGATGTACTGTTACCAACTTTCAAAATATTTTTGTTTCGCGAGATATTCGAACTGTCATCGATCATTTTTGATCACTCGGTATAACAGTTACATCGTTCTCGAAAAGATCTATGTCCACCCATTCGCTGTGATACTCAATAGGAGAAGATTTATGAAGAAGAAAATCTTCCGAACACCAATTAAATTTCACAGCAAGAATACAGTGATTACAGTATTAGACGTCCAAGTTTCTTGGCAGGGAACTGGACAGACTTATCAGATCAGAATTCTGGACATTTAACAGACTTCTGACACAAAAACAAATACTCCATGGCATTCAGTTACTCATTTTAATTGATTTTGATGAACTCGGACGTCTAATACTGCCTTTAATCTAATGCGGAGGCTACTGATCAAACGAGCAGTTTTTATTCCAGTCTAATTTTTACAGTCGTTTCTTCCTCAGTAGGTAACGGTAAGCCATGGAGGTCTGCTTTGGTATGAAGATTTCCTTAGATAATAGTTATTTACGTACGAAGGGAGGAAAGTAATTTATTGCACATTTTCTCGCCCGTGAACTAAATTCATTTGTAATGATTCATTACAGCCCTTGGGAGGTTATAAGGGCGGAAAAAGCGTTTTCAGAGTAAGTCTATCTTAAACTGTAGGATATTTATGTACTCGAGAATATAGAGAGGACATCGCTAACGTCCAGTCACAGAAGACCATGTGACCAAGACAATGTGATCTAATGACAAAATAAGCCGTCTTCTCTTCAAAGTAATGACGTAACTCAAAGTATAATACTAGCTAGTTAGGTGAATTGCAATACGGATACAGATATTCAATTCCTTTCCTACTCAAGAATGTATTACAAATAACGTCCATTTCGAATATTCTTTCGTTGTAACCGTAAAAAATAACCGAGAATAATTGCGGAGATTAAAGGTGACAGTTCATTAAGTGAAGAAAAGCAAACAAAGAAAAAACGTTAAAACCAAAATAAAGAGGGCGAGCACGATGGCGAACGAGAAAATTTACAAACTGTTAAAACCCATTTTTAAACACCTCCTCCATAATTTCTTTCGCTGTACTAACTATTTAAAAGCTTTTTCCCCCTTTAAGCAATACAATGTTATTCTTTCATCTTTCTTTCCCTAAAAAAAAAAGAAATTACAAACTGCCAACGGGGGTTAACAATCACCGTAAAACATTTCTAATAAGAATCCCGTCGACAACGCTGTCACGAATTGCACGGCGTGTCACAGCCATATTATAAAATACGGCCTGTTTCGGCAATATTTAAAAATTATGCAGACAAGACAAATCCCCGCGATTCTTTTTCAAAAATATTAAAAAGCAAACCTTCGCACGCCCTCCCTTTTTTCTTTCTTTAAGGAAAAAAGGGTTGCCGCTTGATGGAAAGAAATAATATCATTGCAACAACAAAAAAGGTTGGGTTTCTTTCAAAAATCTTTCTTTTTTTCTACGTGAGTTGCCTCAAAAAGGTCTTTTCATCCAGTTTTCTCCCCTTTTACATTTAATATTTATTTTTAATATTTCGAACCCAAGTTTTGCGCAATAATCGGATGGAAGGAGGAAAGCGAGAGGGAAACAAATTAACAACGAAAAGGAAATTCATTATCTTTTATATCAAGCGGGATACTGGAGAAATAAAAATTGTGATCGCGAAAAGCAAAAAAAAAGGCGGTGTTTATTTTGCAGAAGCTTTTACACGGTTAGTCCAACACAGAAAATACGATTTTATAAACGTCCCAATAAAAATATTTTTATTTTAGTTCTTTAAAACCAATATAACAAATAGGAAAGAAAAGAAAAATGCGACATTTTGTTTCTAGTTAGGAGTATTTCAAACAAAATGTCATGTTTGCTTTAACAAATTACTGTTTTACAGATTAAGTTATATTTTAACGTCAGATGAAAGATTTGGCAATAGGCAGTGCAGTACTGGAAAGTTTAAACATTAAACTAATCACAAAATAAAATTCTTCATTGAAATACGACGTGTTAGAAATGGAAATTACATAATGGAAAACCCCTTCTTCTACAAATATGAGAAAATATCAGAACGTAATCTAAAATTAGCTCGGGACCTCTATGAGGAACTCTAACAAAAACAAGTTGGCTTATAAATGTATTTTGGCGTAATAATCTTAGTAGGTCGGTGCAATTTTTAGATTTATTCAGATTCGTCCAATTAACCAAAGAAAAGTTGACTTCCGTTGTGGTTTTTTTATCATCTCCTTTTTTTCTTCTCCCTTCTTAGATGTCAATTAACAGGAACTTTTAACTTGAAGTTTTTATTTCGAACTGCCTTTCGGTGGGGTGGTCCATACACATTAATAATAGAGTTTTTCGTTCACGCCATTACGAATTCTGAAAAACCAAGGGAACGTTTTGCATAATGAGATTTAAGCGAAACTTTTAAAACAACTTCGCTGGGCGTAGTTTTCTGTGCTGTTGCTTCATTAAAGGATGACATCTTAACAATTACTCCAGGCAGAAAATTAACACTCGACCTTTTATACTAAAATTCAATCTTTGAACAAGAGCTGCCTCTAGTGCTACTGCTTTGCCGCTCGGTTTTGCATCTACGGTATACACGTTTAATTATAGCGTTGAAAACGTGAAATTTCATTGTTCAATTTCGCGATCGTGACATGCGGCAATTTTTAAAGAAAAGAGAAAAAAAATAATGGCCTCGACACGAATGTGTTTTTTCTTAACTGACAGTCATAATTTAATTTGTGTGTAGTTGCCAATATGTCAAAAAACAATTAGATTATGAGATATGCTAAGATACCATTTCGAATGATTGACAATCACTTTTATAAAACCACTTCAGAGCGGTTTTTATGAAAAAAAAGTTTCTACAAACGTAATAACTATAATAACATACGTACAGACAGACATTCTCCTTTGTGTAAACCTTTCTCGGCGCAAGAGAACTAAACACATTTTATGAACTCCATAAGTCATTAAAAATTAATTCTTTTTCGTTGGAATTTTAGGATTATTTTATTCATTCTCATTTCAACACTTCCTGTCGATATTTCGGGCCGATAAGAAAAACCAAGAAAGTTAACGTCTAAATGTAATTTTGGTTGCTTCATCCATTTTGTAGAAACGTAGGTACTAAATCTTGCTATTTTCAGTTGCTTAGGTTTGCAATTCTGCATGAGACGGAGGCCTATAAGAAACGGGGCTTTTTAACGATTCTTTCAACCAGCGTAAGAAGAATCTACAATTTAACAAAAAAATGTCATTTGTTCCTTCATTTGAATGGTTATTTTTATACAGGGTGGCCCAACAAAAACGAAACAGACTGAATAACTTTGAATCATCATCATCATCATCATCAACAGTTGTCTGTTTTTCCTCCTTTTCATATCAACATACCCCTCTACCCCCTCTATCAGCTCATCCGTCATCTTCAACCTTATCCTTCCTCTTCTTTTCTTTTCTTTCCTTACGCAATCCCTACTCAGCATATGTCCTATCCAGTTCTTTTTCCTTTTGTTTACAACATCCAATAGCTTCCTTCGTTCCGCTCTGCTCTTCAAATCTTCCTCATTTCTTAACAGGTCTGTCCAATTAATGCCTAACATCTCAAAAGCAGCAATCCTTCCTTTGTCTTTCTTCAGCAGTGTCCATGTCTCACTCCCGTATAGAAACACACTCCATACAAAACACTTCACTAATTTTTTCCTTAGATCTAAATCGACTTTACTTGTCCCTTTGAAAAAGCTTCCTTTCCCATTGCAATCCTTGTTTTTATCTCCAGCTCGTTGTTGGTTCTGTATCCAAATCCTTGCTCAATTCTTTCTCCATCTGTCTTTACCATCATATATTCCTCCCCTGCAATCTTCTTTACCTTCGTTTTCTTTACATCTATCCTCAGCCCGAACTCATTTCGCATATCATGCAGGTGTTGGAGCATGCTTTTCAGCTTCTTGGTGGTTTCGGCAAGCAATATAACATACTTACTACTCTTCTTCCTCCCATTTTCATTCCTTTTTCCTTTTTCCAGCAACGCTCGACCATATACAAGGCTTACCTTTTATGAAGTGAGATTTACCGAAAGAGGGCGTCGTATCAGTTAAACATTTATAGTGCCATTTGCCAGATCACATATTTGTTAGGTTATGTTGTTTGTTTCAACACAATACAATAATCGACTCGAATCCTGTCAAAGTTTGAAGTGACCAAGCCCGAAAAGAAATGGAATTGACCCAAGAAAATTATCGTGCCATAATTTTCTACAACTTTAAAAGCAAACTGTCTCAAAAAAGTTGTATCGCTGAACTGATTTCTGTGTTCGGAGATGAAGCACCATCAAAATCAGCAGTGTATCGCTGGTATACAGCGAAGGTTCATCGAAAACAGCAGTCATTCCAGAAAATATTGATGTCGTGCGTAAGCTAATCATGGAATATAGACATGTTACATATAGAGAGATTCATTAGGCATCTTAGGCATCTCAGGGACTGCAGTACAAAAGATCTTGTACCAAGAGTTGGGTGTCAGAAAGCTGATTTCCCGATGGATCCCTCATCTTC
The DNA here is from genome assembly GCA_011009095.1 of Ignelater luminosus. Lineage (NCBI taxonomy): Eukaryota > Metazoa > Arthropoda > Insecta > Coleoptera > Elateridae > Ignelater > Ignelater luminosus. The sequence goes on from VTPC01004946.1 coordinate 23,052, forward strand.
TCACTAACGAACAAAAAGCAGCTCGTATCGTTTGGTGCTGTAGAACTTTGCGACGATTTAACGGAGTAGTTTCAAATCAAGTATATGACATCGTAAGTGGTGAAGAATCTCGAATTTATAGCTATGAACCCGAAAGCAAAACTCGATCAGTTCTGTGGGTGTTTCAAAGTGAAACGAAACCAACGAAAGTGATTCGTTCGCGCAGCGTTTCCAAGAAAATTTATCGCTAGTTTTATGGCTAAATCTGGACATGCCGCCACCATTGCTCTTGAAGATGCAGACTGGTATACAACTGTTTGTTTACCGCAGGTTATCACTGAACTGCGAAAAAAACGAATACAAACCGTCACAATTGAATTTTTGGAGGCAGAGAATGTCGAGATTCTAAATCGCCTAGCGTATTCTTCTGACCTAAGCCCCAATGACTTCTTCACGTTCCCAAAAATCAAGAACAAGTTGCGTGGAAAGCGCTTTCAGTCGCCAGAAGAAGCAGTTCAAGCTTACAAAGAAGCCATTTTGACTACACCAACTTCAGAGTGGAATTACTGTTTTACAAAGTGATTTGAGCGAATGCAAAAATGTATTGACCTTAATGGAGAATACTTCGAAAAACAATAAATATACTCTCTTTAGCCTAAGTTACTTCATTTAGTCAAATCTCACTTCATAAAAGGCAAGCCTCGTATTCTACATATACGTTAAAGAGCACTTGTTCTCGACTTCCTATCAACTGTAGGGCTCGTCCAGTGAGTTTACTTTGAATCAACTTCAGGATGAATGTATTAACTATGTTGTGAGGTTCGGCTTCGGTACCATGCGTTTTCGCCAGGAAGTCGCCTGCGGAGATGAATACCCCTAGTGTGGGCGGGTCTCCTCCGTAAGTCGGAATAATTGATGCACAATCATGAACAGTTATGTTGGTTGTCATGGTTGCTGAGTGATTGTTAGTTGGTTGTATGTTGTTTACTCCTTCGGATGCAGTTGAATTTTCTGTTAGTTCGTTGAGTTCCAGTTTTTCATTTGGGGATAATTTGTCAAGGATAGACTCGAGGAAAGGCATATAAAAAGAGCACAGATACTCACAATGCTGCTATGATGACCAGTCCCTCGATGAGCATCCTTCGATGTTGAGGTGTCGTGCAGAACGAATCACAGGAGAGTTTGATCTTGTGGTGGCCGTTCACTTTGCACACTTTACACTGCACAGTATAACCGAAAGAACTTCAATTTGTCTGGTTATTGTTTAAAACGCTCGCGTTGAGTTTTATTTAGGATTTGTATTATAAATTCCGAATTTTCTAGGTTTTTCGCGACAAAACGTTAAAACGTAAGTACGAAGAAGAGTTTTATTCTGTGTGCTTCGCGAATCCTACCGACTGCGCCACTTTTGTTTTATTCAAAAGAAAAATTCAGAAAAATTAATTTTATTTTAATAAAAATACAAAAATATTACAATGAAATGGATTATAAGTAGGACAGCGATTTTAGCATGTACCCAATGTATAGTTTTCTTTATAAATAAAAGCCAAAATGATCGAATATACTTGAAAGCAGCTAAAACTGCTCTCATTACATAGAAGTTTCCTGTTATTTCTTAACTAAAATTTTTCCACATAACGTAAGATAATTACTTTCATTATTAATATTCAAGATGATTAAACACAGAAAAAGGAAACAATGAAGCAACCAGAATAGTGCTCGCCCTACCGTAATGTAATTGCCAACACACACACTTAACACTCATAACAGTAGTAGCAACTCGCCAGATGTTTAACGTGTGAGATTGCTTTGCTGGGCAATAAGTTAGATTTGTTATGTTAAGTGCAGCAGGAAGTAATAAGAAAAGGTGCTATTTCTGAAAACGTACACGTGCCTGCTTATCTATTCATTCGTTTTATAATAAATTACGTTATTTGTGTTAACATCGTTGTTGTTCAACCGAGAGGAACTTAATATAATCATGACTGCATTGTTAATTGATTAATTTAATTGAGCTGCAGCTGATATTCTTATGATCGATGCGTAGAATTTAGCTTACACGTTTTGTTGTTTATTTTAAGGTATACACCTATAAAACCTGATTATCTAGATTGGGTATATGAGAAACAACCACATCCATATTTTACACTCGTACGTAAGCATATTTTCTGTATGGTATATGGGTAGACCAGGAGGAAAATTCCAACTTTACAAATATCTTAAATAATTTACAGTGATTTTTCAACAAAGCAGTCTTCGGTTATTGGATATATATACAATCAAGAATGAATGCCCTCATCAATACTTCACGTCCGATGTGTCACGCAATAATATTATATTCATCTATTTCTTTAGCCTAGTTTAACGTTACGATATTGAGTTACCATCATCAATACGAGACACAGCTACTGCTAACATTTTCAAATAACTCCCTCAAGCTGCTAGCATTAAAGATGTGATTAGTTTGTAAAATGTATCTTCATTCAATATGAAACGAAAAGACACTAAGTACACACATTTCTTAAAGAAAGGAAGCTTTACGCTCTCTGTATCGATTTTCAGAAACTAGCGTCTAGTACACGAAAAGCGCAAGCTTTTTCCTTGAGAACATCTACTGTAGGCATAAACTCTTAAGAAGAGATACATTTCACCAAACCTTTCAGTTCAGACAGAATATCACATGTCCGGTCCGATTGATAAATCGATTCGCTTTTTAGAAGGCGAGTAGGTGCTCGTTTTGGACATTTCAAGGCGTAATAACGAGAAATGGTGGTGTTCCTTATGTTTACTTGAAGAATTAACGAATACGGAATAACAAGAGCGGATTTAGTAGAAAAGATAAATGAATGACGTAATTTTGAATTAACAATTCTGCCTTTGGATTTTATTAAATCCGCCAGTTATACAACTCATTTGCATTCGGGACAGTACCACTAGATTCATTTATAAAATGCATTGAGCAAAAACAAAAACGAAACAAATTCAATTATTTTCACGTTTTCAGTCTTTTATTTAACCTGCTGTCGACTTCTAACAAACTAGAATTCAGCAAAGACCAGCACACAGTTCTTCATGATACAAATTCGTTGTGTTTGCATGTTTGGAAATCAGTAACCGGATTCTCCAAAATCACATACAGTTTCTTTCTTACTCGCTCATCACAAAAGCATTTAAACATTTAGGAGTTTATAATAAGAAGCTCATTTGGATTTAGGAATTTTAATCCTATGCCAATTTTATACACTTCGTCGATCAGGTCTCATTTAGAATATGGCGCCATAATCTGGAATACTATTTGACGATAATTAATCTCTTACTGCATACTTTAAACTGTCACTAACAATTCGATACTTTTTCAATGAGTTCTGATAGTTTTCAAGAAGCTTCTTTCTTAACTGTACACTTGGATAGTAGAGAGCGTAATGTTATTAGATGAGACGCTCTTTGCGACGTTTTGCGAAATCCAAAGACAAAGATCTCGCTCAATCCAAATTTAAATGTCCCCAGTCGAGCCAAGCCTGGGAATTTCGGTCCGTACAATTGTTACTTTTATTTATGCTTTGATTTTACAGCAAATACACAAAAAAGTGTTCATAATCAATCAAAATTAACAATTCAATCAGTAATATCAAGAAACGCAAAAAAGAAATGAAAGCAGTTACTTACAAATACGAGAGGATCAAGAACGCAAGAATAAAAGAAAAACAATACATAAATTGTTGACATTAAGTTTTACCAACTACTCATACCGGAGATGCTTGCAAGCAAGTGTTTGCACATAACCTCGCATCTAATTTGCTTAATTATTGTTACATACTTGCATCGATGCAACAAAAATGCCTTGAAAACACTGACAAGACTACCAAGAGAGAAGTTTTCGAGAACTCTCGTAGTTTCGATACAAAGAATGAACAGGATGCTTACCTGCAAGAACTAATACATCACTGCGCTAATTCAGTTCAGTTTCAATACCCTCACGTGAAAAGTAAGTATCAAGCATTAAAAGCTTTGATGGTCTGCCCTTTCATTGATTTGTAAACTCTTCTCGTTGCTGATTGTTCCGGTTTGCATTTCTTCTCTCTGTTGTTAAACATAATTGTATTCAGTTGGTTCTAGAAGTGCTTCCGACTGTTTTGATTGAGCAAATCCACTTTGGTTCGTTCATTCTTCTGGATTGTTTGTACGTCCAGAGGTTCTTCTTATGGTTTCATTTTTACAAATCAAAAGAAATGCGTTTTTCTCCGTTAAAAAAATATGAGGGTTGCCGCTTTTGTAATGATCAAACAAAGCTACATATAATGACCGGTTTGCATTCGACTTGCAAACCACAGACGTCTTAAAGTGCGTTTCGACTTTGCGAGGATGATTGTGGGCATTCACAGACAGTCCGTTCACACATTTAAATTTGGATTGAGCGAGATCCATATCTTTGGATTTCGCAGAACGTCGCAGAGAAAGTTCCATCTAGTGATATTACATTCTCTACTATCCTCGTAATATTATCATCTTTCGTCTAAATAAATTAAACTTGCGCCATTACATTTGTTCGATTCCAGCAGCTGCAGGTCAATAATGGTCGCGCCAACCCCCTTTCTTCTCTAATCTCGTATACGTACTATCGGGCCGCAGAGATTTTCTCTACCGTACTGCTTCCTTCGCCCTTCCTAATCTATTCTTCCAAATAACATCACCTCTGTTATCACGTCTTCGCGCCCATTCTTTTTAATTAATTATGAATCGTCTTTCCAGACATATTTTGTCCATTTTCTGCTAGCTGACCTGAGCCTAACCGTGCGTAACGCCTCACCGCCGGCGAACGAGACATATCTACATGGACGGGCCCGTATAATAACGACGGGCGGAATAATACCAAAGATTCCGCATCCATAGAAGCGCTATAGCAGCCCTCTTACACGGGCAAAACAGAGCATGCTGAAACATCAACAGTGCAGTGTTCGGTTTGCATTGAGACAGCTTAAGGCGAGGCAATCTCACAAGTGAAACCAGGTACCGATATTGCAAGGTACCTGCATAATGCATCCTCACAATGCACCTTTTTGTAACACAGCGGACATGAGAAGACACGTAATATAACTATTCGGTTTGCACTCGCCTTGCAAACCAAGTCGTAAACTATTCAGCTTATAAACGTGTATTTGTGAACCGATGCTGGGGGTTCCGCAAACCTGCAGACCATAGTACTGATCACGATCTATTCTGTTAGCATCACTTGCCGGGAATACATCTTTCTATTTCTTTGATCTCTTCACTTTTTGTATACGTCTTTTCGTTAATTAAACTGCTCTTGGGGCAGCCACTCAAGCTTTCGAACGTGCTGTTTAATGAGCCAGCGCTGGTCTAGTTAACAGAATTTCCTCTAGTTTTCTTCAGTAGAGAATATTGCACTTTTGTTTTTTCGCTTACTTGCACTATACCAACCTCCACTTTGACCTACTACGTAATGTAGCTTAACCTTACTTAGCCTTAACTAGACTCTCAATTTACCTGCACAGTTCATGTGCCATTATTAAAAGATTCTTCAAATACTGACTCCTCTACAGCCTCTAATGATTTTCGAAGGGTCCTACTTCCACTTAATGAGTAGACAAACAATATTGATGGTGTGTAGTTGCAGTGGTAGCGGTTTTAAGTCCCATTCTGAAGCTTCTTCAGCCGAAAAGGGATTTGATGGTGTTGCAGTGTGAGTTGCGGGATAAAAGGAAAAACGGTGGTGCGACTTGCTATGATGTACAGAGTGGAGACGTGCCCTGTTTGGAGGACCCAAGAAAATAAAATAAAAGTGGCCGAGATAAGGATGTTAAGGTGGATGCGTGGAGTAACTAGAAAGGATATGATCAGCTTATCAGAGGATCGGTCAAGGTTGGACTTAGACTAGAAAGATCCAAGAGAGCAGGCTAACATGGTTCGGGCATGCGCAAAGAAGGGATGAGGACTACGTTGGGAAAAGAATTGAGATGATGGAAGTTGGTGGCAGAAGAATGAGACGAAAAGTCGTTCTAGACGGGGAGGGGTGGCGAGAGAAAATAAAAAGATGGGAATGCCGACGTCATTTGAATGGGATAAGGTAGGGTAAAAAAAGAAGAAGAAGAGGTGTTGCAGTGTGGATTCGTTCAGCGAGTAGCTTGGAAATATAGCAGGAGTAGTCGGTGGCAGTGGCAATGTTAGCGGCTGGCCTCCTTGATAAAGGGAATGCTAACAAAGAGGACGCGGCTTGAAGGAAGAAGTCGCTTGCCGAGGAAGGGTTGGTTGTCGACGTACAGTAGAACTGGCGAAGGAGACGGTCGTAAGCGGCAACGCATCGGTGCTAATCAGCGGAAAGTTTTCTGTTGGAAATGGAATGAAGCCCGGGGCACAGCAGTCGGATATTTGTTGTCCTGCGATAGCAGCAATGCGTATGGTTAGGTAACTAGGAGTCCATGGGGATGATAGGATGATGAAGTGAATAACGTAAACTCACCAAAATTTCAATTTTCTACATGCGCGTGAACAAACTGTGGCAGTGTCAAAAAGGGATCTATTAGCGTCGCGTTCGGAATGCGAACACCCGGGAGAGTAAAGAAGGGACAATCGGGCTCGAGAGTCTGCGCTACCGCATCGTGATCCCGACTTGACCGACGCTGCCCCTAAAACGTAGATTGCCAGAAGACAGCTAAGGTAACAGAAATCGCGAGCCGGATATCTTGGATTTTCTCAAAACGCATAACAATCGTCGCAAACAGGTCTTCATAGTTACAGCGCAGAAGCCAGCCATCTAGGCATCCACCCTATGGCGGGGAAAACTTCATCAGATTTGATTTTGCCTGATCGAGTTCCACAAGAGTATTTGCTTTGCTCCAAATTCCAAAGCTGATATCAAGAAATAATTTTACTTACTTCAATTAACATTTACGCTTTTCACTACAAGCGGAAAACCCCGCTTTATATAGAAAAACATGTAAAAACGAACACCAATAAATATTCAACGTAAGCCCCAACGGTATCGACAGAGAATGCTTACTAAGTATTTTTTGATAACCAATCCAGGTGCTATAGTCAAACCGCATTACGTACTTGGAAAGATTCTTATATGCAGGTGGATTTCTGTTATTCATATGGAGACGCTTTATGAAAAATGCATTATAATGCGCAGACTGCATACAATACTTGAGAAAAGCTTCTTTCTAAACAATTTCTTTCAGGAATACCTACCTGACAGCTATAAATTTTTTGCTACTTCTGGAAAAGTGAACTTTTAAAGTAGCGTCGTTCCGGCCGTAAACGTAAAAATTTTTAAAAAGTTATACTGCACGTTTTACGACCTGTTGGTTCGCTTGATTACCACGGACATTTTAATATAGCGGATACTTTATTGCCCAGAAAGAGTAAAATGTAAACCAACATCGCAGCTAGTGTGAGAAAGTATGGAGAAAATTTTCAATATTTCAGAATATTCCATACAGTAGTAAACTTAACAAATATGATTTAATATAAGCGATAAAAAACAAACACCGTCGAGTGAAGCCAAAAAATTCCTAAATCAAATTTTTTATAACGCTTTTTGCGTAACAGGTTTTTCTTAGATACGATAATAAAATCCGTGACGTAATTTTCATGGATCTTTTATCAACTTCCACCGTTACAAACACAAATGTTTGTTCGTCGAAAGAATAAAGTTTCAAACTGGCATTTTCTTAATGCACAAAATGAGATTAGAAACGATTTTTATAATAAGAACGCTACCTAGTAGTTTCAATGTTGCACGTTCCGCTTTTTCTGCAGGCATGTAAAAGGAAAATTACTATAAGCGGAGCAGCGCTACCAACTTAGTTTTCCTTTCCGTCCGCAAACCATTGTTCGAACGTATAACTGGAGAGCGAGCGAGATGGCGTAACTTTAACTTTCTTACTTGAAGCAGGAGGGTGGGTTTCGCTACCGTTCTGTAATTTAATATTTCTATGCCGAACACTTGTCCGTGGCGGTATTATTGGTCTACAATAAAATTTTTATTACCAACTAAAAGCTTTCTCTTCTACAAAATTAAATCATTTATCGGCTGTTTGATAATTGGAGAGAAGAAGAAGCGACTCATAGAATAATTACTTTTTAGTACGGGAGGGAGATTAATTTAAATTAGAGAGAAAGAATAACTCTATTTGCATTAATTTCGAACTCTCTAAACCGCGTATATTTTGAATGTACATAGTAAGTATCTTACTTCACAACTAATCAATCACTCAGTCATAATTTGTCGGAAATCCAATTTATAACTTTTCTCGAACTTTTTCAAAACGCGAAATATAATTTTGTAAAACAAAGAGAACAGTAACGAAAAGAATTTATCAAGTGATGACGTAAATGAATCTTTTGCGAAATTGCAGCAACATCTTGATTTATAGATTCTAAATGCCCATTTACACGTATGCAATTTCCTTCTGGACAACGGCTCTCAATTTAATTTTGTAACGGAAACGATATATGAGAGATTGATGTCGCGACGCGACAGTTGCATGCAGCAATTGTTTCAACGGATTACAGGAACCAGGTCTTCAGGAATAAAGTTTTTCTTATTTGGTAATGCAAGACCAATAAATATTTATTTCCAACAGATATCAGTGAAACAATTACTGCTGCTACACACTTCCAACAATTGTTTTTAATGAGATTATTATCCTCATACATTTTCTCGACTTCATCATGCTTTTAAGCTTTTATAGTGCCAGAAGAGTGTTGACGATATTATCATTTGCCATCTGTGTCGAGCAAATATACCGCGCAGACGATCAGTAAGAGGAAAACAGTTTTATATAAAATTATCTTTGCATATTGGAAGCTATGGTTATTAGTAGATATACTACGCTGATTCTGGCACAATCAAGAGAGCAAACATCTAGACTTCTACAGAAATGGTTTGAAAAACAATTTAAAATGTGCCTCAGGTAAAAAGTAAGTAAAAACCAGATGTTATATCTAACAGTTCCCATAAGGAAAAGCGCAACAAGAAATTCTGCTCGAAACTTCTCGTGAATAAACTCAGCCTCCTACTAATCTTCAACTTACGGATTAATCAAGACTCGGTAAAAATAAGAAAACTGACGACTATTATGCTTTTTCTTTGGAAGCAAAGCAACAAGCAAAAATCATCAAATCTTCCGTCAAAAGAATTACGATGCTGATGTTGGATTCTAAGGCAGATCACTGCTATTGCTAAGCGAACAGGACGTAAAACATTCTGTTCTGGTGGTACACACTATGTACAATAACGACACCAAAGGACAGCAGCGTGTCGATGGCTGAAGAATCTCGATGACGTGGAGCAGTTGTGCAATAATTATTCTAATGGAGAACAATTAAACTAATGTACAAGCAAGATTTTGAAAAGGTGTCGTTTTCTGTCTTCACACACAGATGGCGGTGGCGTTTTCTTCTCGCAGATCTGTACCTAACCTTGAGTTTCAGAAATCAATTTTATTTTTCTCTGCTCTACTTCTGTGCTTCCTTCCGATGGAGAGGTCTCAAGCAAATCCTATATAAATACGTAGTTGGGGAGGGGAGAACACCGGCTCCCCACCATTCTTAATTGGCGCCTTGAAGGAAGTTGACGCAGACGATTTTGAGAAGGACGAGAAGACTTTAAAGACGACCCTCGCCCAGAGCGCACCTCAACTTCGTCTTCTAATAGAAACGTCGAAAGATCGTCGAATAACCGTTAGAATGGTCGCCGACGAGCTGAATTTTAGTAAGTAAGACGGGTGTTCGCAAAATTCCAGTTGAGAATTTAGAAATGAAGAAGTTGTGTGCAAAGATCGTTCCAAAGCTTTTATCTCCGGAACAAGCTTCTGAAGAAGGTTTCGACTTTCTTCACAATCATCACAGGAGCTGAGTCATTCAACTGAATCCCAAAGCAAAGCCGAGAACAACAAAGAAAATTCAAAAATCGAGATCGACCAAGACAAGAGAGAGAGAGAGAGAGAGAGAGAGAGAGAGAGAGAGAGAGAGAATGGGATTTTCTATGCTGAAGTCCTCAAGCATTTGAAGGAACTGTTTTCATCCAGGATATTTGGCGCCTACGATAAACAAGGTAGTGTGCAGTACGTTTAATATCAGATTCAGTTGCCTTATTCGCCACTACACAGCCTCTAGTCACCGCAGTGCCTAAGACAAACTGCCTCATTTACATCAATCGATCCTGCTTTAGATAATCCGCGGCACTAAAGACTTACAGATATGGATTTTCATAATGTTATCGATACTGTCTGACAATTCTGGCGAAAAACGCTGGAAATCTACTTTGAACATTCGTAGACACTAAGTAACCAACAGATTACCACTTCAAACGTAAGAAATTCTTGAGATAATCTGTGGCGCTACACTAATTGTGCAAAAAGTACGTCTAGATTTTAGAATTCACAAGATTATAAAGTTACAAATCGAATTTAGAGACTTACAGATGTGGATTTTCACAATGTTACCGATACTGTCTGACAATTCTGGAGAAAAAAGCTGGAAATTTGCTATAAACACTCACAGCTAACGCTGGCCTATAAAATTTAACTTTTCTTGCGTTAAAAGCATGAATCTGTCTTCAGAATTTTCCTATCGGGCAGGGATTTTGAGTAAAACGTGTTTACATTTTATTTTTAATAGTCAAACACAGTTAAACTATTTTTATCTGATTTTCTCCTCGGTATCTTGCTGCAGGTCTGTCCCACTTTATTCCCCAGCAATAGTCTGCAAACATTTTTGGGTTCCATTTGCTGATCACTGCTGGGTGTCCATGAAATGTATCTTCAGAGACATATCACATGCAAATTCCTGATAATTTTCAAATAACCCAGTCGCAAGCTCTCTGTGGTCTGGTGATTTATGATTTCCAAGAAAGTTTACTGCAATGTTTTTTGAATGATTCTCCACGCAGGCAGATCTGTCCCACTTAACTTGGGATCAAAATAAGGGCCTGAGGCCACACGAAAATTCCTTCCTTCATGTTTGCCTCATTTATTCTTAGGAACTTACTTTACAGGTATGCAAAATTCTCTCTCTAACGACTCATAACATTTTTCATCGGTCCAAGTTTTATGTGGAGCGGGGGAAGGAAAACCAAGGGCTGGTGCAGGACATTTTTTGGTTCCAGATGCGAGACTATTTCTTAGAGGTCTCCACTCTTAAGGTTAGTGCTCTTGCCCCATTACACCAAGCAAGCAATAAAGTAAGTCACCCTTCACTGAAAACAAGTGTTCAAGCTCTTGTTGGCCGTGACGGAAAGCGCATATTTTGGTAGCTAGCCTTTGAGTTTCGAAACCAACAGCTCCACCTGGCATTTCGAAAGGTTCACATTCCGAACTAAGTCGTTTAGATCAGTCTGGTTTCCTTTGTAGGGCTCTTCAGACTCACCTCCTAGAAAATCAGGATCTTTTCTGGCAGCTCCTTCTTCACTAAATCAGCGTCTATATCTTCCTAGAGATTCTCAGTCCAAGTTGTAGGCGGAATGGGAACTGGCAGCTCTGAGCTATGTGAGACAGGCCTAATCACTAAAGGAATTTCTGGATATTTCACTGATTTTTTGTCTTAGTGTTATAACAGTAAATAGTCTGTACAATGATTGTTGAGTTTCCTCCATGCCATTGTAAGTTGTGTAACACAACATAAACAAGAAACATGTAGGGCCCAGGGATCGTCTTGAACACTGAAAATGCAGGCAGTAATTCTTCTTGGCCAACTTCGCTAGGCTTTTAAAATCACCTCGCCACAAACATAACAAAAGTTGGCCGGATGGTTTCCACAAGTAGATAATATGTACACAGCGTGTCCACATTTCGATGCTCACTATTGGGATCTCGGAAACTGTAAGAGTAACGAAGTCGGTTAAATTAGAAAAGATTTGGCTACTTTGGAGATCAGTTTACTTATGCTTTTGTTTTTCCAAAAAGTTTAAGGCTTACTAGATATTTGCTAAAAACGAAATTATCTTATTTTATTTTTTTTTTTAATAAAAAGCATTTCCCACTTAGTGTGCCATGGCTTTAAACATATGAAAATCATTGATTTTTGTCAGATAAATTACATTTTTTATGTACCAATTGCTAAAACAAAACAAAAGACACTCTTAAGGTACTTCACTGAGCATTCACAGATGGTATCAAATAAGCAGCTAATGCGTATTTATTTTGTTTTAGCAATTTTTGCATAACAAATGAATTTCTTTGATAAAACTCCACGACTTTGTGTGTTAGATGGTCAGTAATATGGAAATCAAGTAGGCGTTCCATTAGAAACAATTTGGATTTACGTTTCACCGTCGAAGTAAAACAAAAGACAATTGCGAAAATAGTTTTTTTGTTTCGGAGTAAATTCTCTAAAACACCCTCTTTGCTGTTCTTTTCTATCTTTGCTCGTTCCTGAGGTATTTCACTTAAAAAAATAAGATAATTTCGTTTTTAGCAAATATCTAGGAAGCCGTGAACTTTTTTGAAAAGCAAAAGCATAAGTAAACTGATCTCCAAAGTAGCTAAATCTTTTCCAATTGAACCGACTTCGTATCTCTTACAATTTCCGAGATCCCAATAGTGAGCATTGAAATGTGGACACACTGTATATGAATATAATGGACAATATTCGGAATCAGGAGGCAAGAATTCTGTAGGAAAGGGCAAACTTATCGATTCAACAAAATTTTTGTTTGCCAGTGCAACTAACGAATTATTAGTTAGAAATTACGAATTACACTGCTAGGTTGATAATCAGTCGGCCTAGGCAAGAGATGGCGCCACCAGTATCACAGCACTGTTATTAGTCGTAAATGACTACTTGGCAACTGTCAGCCAGCTGCGTCAATTAGTTTCTGTTCGACAGTCACTGCAAACGAACAACTTCTGCATTTTTACAAGAATGAATAAAACGAATATTGTGCAGTGATTAGATTGATTTTGAAAAAGAAAACGAGTGGTGAGATCAACACCGAATTGAGCGATGTTAATGGGGACTCTGAGCCTTGGCTATCAACAATAAAATATTGGACAGCTGAATTTAAACGCGGTCGTACGAGCATGGAATGATAATCGACCATAGACGAATGACTAAGCGCGAGATAGCAGAGGCTGTGGGTTTCTCAATCGGACGAATATGCAACATTTTGCATTAATATTTGGGAATTCGAAAGCTCTCTACCAGATAGGTGCCGCTTTTGCTCTCTGTTGACAACAAACGCGATCGTCTGACCATTTCGAAGGAGTGTTTGGCCATCTTCAATCGCGATAAGGACTTTCCTAACCGTAGACGAAACATGGATTCATTACAACACACCAGAGATCAAGGAGCAGTCGAAACAGTGGACAGTTCCTGGCAAATCGAAGCCGAAAAAATCCAAGGTGTGTTTGTCGGCAAACAAGATAATGGACACAGTTTTTTTGGGATGCAAACGGTATAATTCATCTGGATTATCTTGAAAAGGGCAAAACGATCACAAGCAGAGCTGTGGGATCGATTCGACGCCGACTGCATTTGTCGAAGAAAAAAGTGCTGTTTCACCAGGCGCACAAATCGACCGTCGCAATAGTGAAATTTCATAAATTGTGTTACGAATTGGTTCCTCATCCGTTATATTCTCCTGATTTGGCCTCATCCGACTATTATTTATTCCCAAACTTGAAAAAATTAATAAATATTGAACATTTTGGAGAAAACGCTGGGAATCTACTCTTAGACACTTGTAGACACTAAATAACCGAAGAATATTTATTAGCTCGAAAATACGAATTACGTCATAGAAAAATCTTCAGATGAAATCCGGCTGCGCTAGGGTATTTGACGCCTATGGCAGGATCGCTTAAGGCACCTTGATTTCAGTTGTCTTCTCCTCAACTGTGCAGCGCCTACCGCAAGTTGACTCATCTGCACGCCTTCTGCTTTCATCTGTCTACGTAGTCAGGTCATACAACACTGCATATCAAAAAACAAAATTTTATTAGAATATGAAGTGTAATAGAACTATGAACACGTCAATTTACAATTTATTCGAAATGGCCTCCATGTGCTTGTAAACAAGCTTTTAATCTTCGAGGCCAGCCACCTATAGCAGCACGTACCATATTGATATCAATATTGGCCAGTGCTTCTACCAGAGGCGCTTTCAGCTGCTTCAAATTCCTGTGGCTTGTAGAGCAGACTTTCTGCTCTAAATGTGATTAGATCTTCTAGTCTGAGGTCTGGACTTGATGAGGGCCAGTCTTCATGTCTAATAAAGTTGATATTTTGGTGACAAAACCATTCTTGCAAAGATTTTGCTTTGTTAGTTCGTGGTGAGTCCTGTTGAAAAACCCAGTGCTCATTCTTAAACAGAGTGGTACTCAGAGACTTTACAAAAATTAACTTCTGTGGCCCCTAGATATGAAACGTCCAACCAAGTCATCACAGATGCCGGATGATGACTTCCTTGAACAACAGGAACCTTTTTGCCAGCTCCAGAACTACTACGAGCACTTATCATTTTGCTTATTAAAATGTTCTTCGATAGTAAAAATTTTCTCATCTGTGAAAAGAATTTCTCAATGCTTCTTATCTGCGTACCGACGTAAAAGCAGTTTTGCTCTTTCTTGCCTAATTTTGTTTTAAACGTAATGTAAGAAGATGGCCCTTTTTTCTACAATAAGCATGAAGATCGAGGTCCTCATTATAATAATTCGCTTCAAGGATTCCCATGACAAATTCATCTGCAAAGCCATCAACTTGTGTTTTCGTCTAGAATTTCGGCCAATACGAGCTTCAACAGCTTTTCTGACTGCTGGTGTTCGAATAGTGCGAGGCCGACCAGAGCGTGGTTTGTCAGCGGCCGAGGAGACTTCAGTATATCGCTTGATGGTGCGATAAACAAATTTCTGTAAGCTTTTCAAATTTTTCAATAATTTGAAAATTGTTGTTGCTGAATGTCCACACCTGTACGAGGGTGGTCTGAAAAGTTTCCGACCTAACAAAGATACAAGACATTTTTTCTGAAATTTTTTTTTTATTTTTCAACATAGTCTCCTTGTAACTCTACACACTTCTCCCAGCGATGCTCCCATCTCTGTAACCCGTCCAAATAGTACTCGGCATTTTTCTCTGCAAAATAATTGTTCACGAAGGTGATTGCCTCTTCATTTGACAAAAATCTTTGTTCTCCGAGCGCAATTTTTAGATGAGGGAACAAAAAGAAGTCGCTTGGGGCTAGATCTGGTGAGTAAGGCGGATGGTCAAGCAGTTCAAACCGTAATTCGTGGATTTTCGCCATGGCAACCGCTGAGGTGTGAGACGGTGCGTTGTCTTGGTGAAACAGGATTTTCTTTTTCTGCAAATGTGGCCGTTTTTTGGCACGTTCTGCCTTCAGCTTGTCAAGTAATGATGCATAGTATGCTCCTGTAATGGTTTTTCCTTTTTGAAGATAATCGATTAAAATAACTCCATGACTATCCCAAAAAACAGTCGCCATCACTTTCCCAGCCGAAAAAACGGTTTTTGCTTTTTTGGGAGCCGGTTCCCCCTTTGCAGTCCACTGTTTGGACTGCATTTTTGTTTCGGCCGTATAATGGTGTATCCAAGTTTCATCTACAGTAATTAATCGGCGCCAAAACTCGGATTTATTTCGCCTAAACTGCGCCAAAAGAGCGTTGGAAATATTCATTCGAACACGTTTTTGGTCTAACGTGAGCAAACGCGGCACCCAACGCGCGGACAGCTTTCTCATGCCTAAATGTTGATTTAATATGTGACAAACACGTTCTTTTGACATGTTCATAACCTCTGCTATCTCTCTCACTTTAATTCGGCGGTCGTCTAGCACCATTTGGTGAACTTTGGCGATGTTTTCGTCGGTAGTTGCAGTTTTTGGACGTCCCGAACGTTCATCGTCTCCCAAGCTCTTACGGCCACGTTTAAATTCAGCAGCCCAAAATTTCACTGTGGTAAATGATGGTGCAGAGTCCCCATACACAGAATCCAGCTCATCTTTTATTTGCGAAGGCGTATTGCCTTTCAAAAACAAATATTTAATGACAGCTCGATACTCGATTTTGTCCATTTTCACAAAAAAACTCACATCAACTCACTCAAACGACTGTTACATAAAAACGGCGCATCCAAAATGGCTGAAACTTTGGTGAGTAACTGTCAACAGATGAACAACGAAATTCAGTAGCTTTTATTTACGAGTCTGCCATCTTCAACACGATCTTCTTTTTTACTTCACTCCATTATTATTTAACAACCTATCACAGAACTGTTGACACCTTTGTATTCTACAATGGCAGAACATTAAGTGACATACCTTTATTTGTTTTCAACGGTTACCTAGAAGGTATGAAAAAACAATAAAATCTGGGACAGAACTTATGACCTAACTATGTAGTGCAGTCAGTATAACACGACTATAGATGCAGGCTAGTTTTCGATCAAAGATAACGAGAAACGCACCGACCAGCACTGGATGTGAAACTTTCCGCTTGATCACGTCTATCAACAGTTCAGGAAGAATGATTTCCTTATGATATAAATAGGTAAGTAGCCGTTTTCAAGAAGAACACCTCGTTTTGACTTTGATATGGGCTTTCGAAGGTGACCGTTCCAAATTCTTCTTGCGTACCAAAAACTACTTGAAATTGTAGAACGGCGGCCCTTTTCAAAACTAATTTGAAAACTTCTAAGAGATTTCTTTTCATCTCATTGCAAATCACTGAAATGAAGTGAAGCGAAATGGTGTAATTGTATATTTAATTTTTTTTTTGCATTAAAGACACAAAAAACTCGCATCTAGTAAAAGCGGGTAGGCCTGTTCGGGCGCATTTGTCCATCCAGTTCCTCAATTATTATAGTTAGCTTGTCCGATGAAGGTTGCTGTTGTACTGGGGTGCTATGGATAAATGAACGACGCGAAGAGCGAGATCTCTTTATTTGTATTCCACCATTGAAGCTATTTCTGACTACTTATACTCGCTTTCAGCTAATGAAAAATTAATTTTCAACAATGAACAATATATTTTCGACTAAGATGTAATGGAATCAAAATAACAGGAACTGAAAAGTAATGTCAACCAAGCCAAAGTACCATCCACACAATATTAATGTCCAGCTATTTAGAATCTTCCCTTTCTATAAGATACAGACTAAAACTAACAATTCGCCGCGTTATCTTTAGTTACAAAAATGAAATAGGATAGACGACAGCCCAATAAATAGACGACAATGAAAAAATTCCAAAATACCTTTGGATGTCACGTATCTGTCGGTATCAGGAAACGACGAGTAACCGCTATACTAATTTTCGTTCCGCAAAAAGAAAACCATCAACAATTATTTTTTCGCGTGACGTTTTACGCTCGATTTTGTATTTTGAATCATGTGCCAGTTCTGTAAGAGAAAAAAAAGGCTCGCGTCACTTTAAAACGACGCATACGTCGTAAAGCTTGCCAAACGCAATAAAAAAAAAAGAGACGAGCGAGGAAGAAATGCCTTCAATTAAACGAACAAAAAATGAAGATGTACGTGTTAATTGCGATGAATAAATAAACAAAACGGAAAAAACGTGGCGAACGGAACGCGCGCATTTTTTTAACGATCAAAAGACATGACAGCAACTGGAAAATTTAAACATTAAGGAATACTATTTAACCTCAATGTTCCATCTCGTTTAAGCTGAAAATCCGAAAATAAACGGTACATTTTAGAGTATTACATTACTTTTAATGCTTGTTTTCGTTTTGGGAACGAGAACAACTGTTCACTTCGGTGTCTATGCATAATTCCGATGCTTGGCGTTGGGGCGCCGCCACCGATGTGTTTATGGCATTGCATTATGTACACGCAATCTTCTCTGTTGAATATTGTACCAACATCTCTGAGCTCCCCCGTTCCCTGCCTTACACCTTACCTAGTTTATTGTCGACAAACAAACAGCAATATTGCGGAAATTTCATAGCTGGCTAGGCAGCGCAATAGAATATGAATTTCTTCCTGGAGGTAATAACAATTTACTTGTCATTACACAAATAAGAATGCGCAAAATTAAATCTGATAGAACTTCTTTCTCTGAGGTGCTAGTGATTATTTTCGATTTGATGCGAACAATAGCCCTTTTTTTGTCGGTAGCTTTATTGTAAACGCAATCGATACTAACTCAACGTCATCTCGAGTTTCTTTCAATTTAAGTTTTACAATCTTTATATCTGTCGATATTTGAGAATCGGTAGTCTAGAGAAATTCACCTTATGACATAGGCTTCTTTGACATATTAAAAAAAGGATCGTTTTCACACTAGAACAACTCAGAAACTTGACTAGTGAATTTCTATTGCATTCACATGTCAACCATTGAAATATATTCAATCCCAACGAAAACGCAAACTGTAAGAAATTATCAAAGAGATGTTACACAAGAGAAGAAACTTAACATTTAAGAAATGATGTTTATGGAACTGCTGAAAGTTTAACGAAAAATTTGCCTGAAATAAATGTGTTTATAAATATTGCGCTCTCTAGCCTCGACATGAAAATTACAAACAGGAAATGTAACTCTCAATGTTAAAACAAAAATAACCTTTTTATACTGAAATGATACTAGCACTGTAATATTAACATTGGATTATCTCTGTTTTGAACATAAAACAGAATGGAATTTCAAACAGGACGAAGTTCTTAAAAAAAAGGGAAAAAATAAAAGCAAAAACGATTCGCTCCTTCGGGAATTTTGTTCGTGGAAGAAAATAAGAATGCGAAAATATGAACATCAAATGTATTTTCTATATTAGATAACTAGGGATAACGGTGTTATCGTAGTTACTCTTCTTCCTTTCTTTATTTCCGGACATTCCTTCGTTGATAACATAACCAAAAAGTTAATAAATATCACTTTAGGGAAAAGGAAGTTTTACAAATTAATTAGGGGACGGTGCGACATTTCGATACAAAGAAAAACAAAATTAATACCGAAAACAAACAAGGAGCCTTTGTTAGGATTTTGTTTTAGTTATCAAAGGGTGTGTGTGAGCCGTTCCGATTTATTTACGAATACACCACGGACGTTATCTCCAGACACGCCATTATAAAGCATTCCGTCTAGGGAATCATGTGAACTCTGCCTTCCGCTTTCGCATAGACCGGAAAAATACAGTCTTTTAGGAATTCATATCAACAAAGAAAGATCAGCTATTTATACTGTATAGAAAGTGACAATAAGTGTCTTGATATTGTCAGACAAGTGGAATCACCATTAAAAGTAGCCACTTAATGGACTCACCCTTTATCTCAAAAAGGTGTTTAGGCAAGATGATTTAAGATGGAATTAATTTAACTTCTAATCATGCTTTTCTCAATCAATCAATTAAGAATTCCTCATTTCTAACTGGAAAAAAAACCAAACAAGATGAACTGATTAAGATGTTTATGGAAAGCTGCAAATTTAGAATTTAAAGGTAGATTCGTCGCGTTGTTACAGTCATAACTAATTTTAAATCGATATTCGATTGTCCCATTATAATTTCAACCACGCGTCATTTTGTATGTAAAGTCCAGATAGGGATCAGATAAGTAAGTTGTAATGCAAATTGGATGGTATTTAAGACAGAGGGTCTTATTTGCAAATCTGTTCTGACAATCTTCCCCGGCAAAAAGCTCTCCCGGAGGTCTACAATAATACTATCGATTTAAAGGACCAAAAGACCTTTACCGTAGAATACAATAATTCACGTTTTTTTTTTCGATCGCACGCAAACGTAGCATGTATAGACTTCTTTATGAACAAATCACACAATACGTGACGCCTAAAATTAATCAGCTGTTAGATTAAGTTATCAATTATGTAAAACCTAAAACCATATACTAAATATATAATCAGCTAACAACGTAACTTTTTCTTTTAATTAAATGTGAAATATATTGAACACAATTAAACAAACTCCCCGAGCGTTTATTCAAATTAATCCACAGGTGTTTTTCAAATATTTAACTTTACTTTGAATTTTACTCTTTACCGTCTGTATAAAACTGGAGACAGTTACCAAGGGATCCCAGCATCAACAGAAAGAAACGGCGAAAGACTTTGAGAAAACACACGAAACGTCTATAAGTCTTCACAATAATAAATATACAAAAAGAACTTTTTTTTTCCCTTTCACCGATACCTGCTGTATAGTATAACTTTCGTGTAAAAGAACAATAAAGAGCCATTTTATTGCGCTACAGAATCGGCTGAATTTATTCGACTTTACGGATACTTTTAACTTGTCGCCGTAATACGGACACAAAAAAGAATTTCGTGCGCTATATTTATTAAATGTCAGTTGTACAAACTTGATTGTATCGCGTTATCCTTTTCTAAATAATGTACTTTAATTAGTTAAGTGAGTCGAAAATGCTAGAGCAGAATTGAACATCAAATAATTTCATTATTTAAACGGACGTGAATTATTAAGGGGGCACATTATGTATCTGCCATAAGCAGACATTTTACATTACCTATAATAGAACTTTATAGAAAGTGAATTCTAAATCTTGTCGGGTACAGATACTCAGAATAAAGATATAATACGTAGGTAATAGGAGGATGGTAAAAAAAAACTAAAAAGTCATTTCTCAATTAACAACGTCAATAATGAATGTGAAAAGTACAGCAAGTAAAGCAACACCGTTTGAAATCCAAAACAAACATAAGCTCGCGTAAAGCAAAAATTTAAAAAAAAGCTTCATTACTCACGACGTAAATGTTTTATTTACGTATAACTGTTAAATGTGTGTGGTCTCGACATCCGGAAAAGCTTCAAAGCGATGGTGTTCTGATAAACATGAACATTACAAGTATGAAAGTTGCTATGTGGAGATAAACAAAAAAAAATTATAAAATTCAAAGTAGCTTTGCGCTTTTAACTTATTTTCACAGAGTATAACAAATTCAATTTGGCAACCCTTTGTGATAAAAATGTAGCACAGATTTTTAGTATTTCAAGATTCAAAACACTTCTATTTAGCAAGGAATTTTAAAAGTAAATTGCTCAAGTGTAATTCATATGTCGATTTATTTATCAAAACGATTCCTGCTGATTCAATTATAGGCGCTTACAAAGCGCTTTCGTATCCTTCAGAGAAAAGTAGGTCGTTTTTAAAATCTGTGATGCAATATTAAACAGTGGGATATAGTTATCAGTTGTCCAGGAGCAAGCAAGCGATTACTGGCTGCGCTTAATCATAAATCATAAATCAAGTAACGAGAAGGCATACTCTGCCTGTCATTACTTGTATGCAAATTCCATTTCAAATCTAAAAAGTGTGTGTAAGGCTCAGCCTTTTAGAAATATTCATCTGAAGTAATTTTATGTGTATTAAAAAAATTCCAGGTACTTCTAGGCAGTTAAAAGATCTGCAAGCTGGGTTAGAAGCTGTTGTTGAACTTGTGATAAAGACACAAAGAATTACCAATAAATAAGATAATTTCGTTTTTAGCAAAATCTAGTAAGCGGTGAACTTTTTTGAAAAAACAGAAGCATAAGTAAACTGATCTCCAAAATAGCCAAAACTTTTCTAATTTAACCGACTTCGTATCTCTTACAATTTCCGAGATCCCAATAGTGAGTATCGAAATGTGGACACCCTGTATTATGTATGCCTATTGCCAATATTGCACTATTGCCGAATTTGCACGATAATGTTGTTGACAGTAAGAAAAAACACAAAAAGTTATCGCCTTATATTGCCGAGCTATTGCCGTTAGTGCCTGTACTGCACCTACTGCCACAAGCGAGAAAACCCCTGCTCAGGCTGCCTGCCATCTTCATAACTGTATCCATGGTATAAATTTCCTTGATAAACTTATTCACAATTGCAAAAAGTATGAATTCATCCAATTGGCATTAAAAGTTAACATTTTTCTTAGCACTATACAGGGTGAGTCAAATTGGTTATCATTATGAATGATCCGACTTAGTATTGACTATAGCAAAAAACGGTTTTCGTGACCGTAGACTAGTCTTTTATCCGGGAATCAAGTGTGAAAACGAAATTCTAATGTCACGGTCTCGCTGATTACGGCTAGCTTATTAAAATTCCGACATTTCCCAAAGTAAAAACGTTGGTTAGGTGCTTTCACTGTCTCTCTATCCGTCACACCGGGTTGCGGACATCTCCTGGCGGATTTCTCTCGGCACGGACGTCTCTCGGTGGCCTTTTCCCAGCACGGAATCTTTCCGGTATGGACTTCTCCCGGCATAGATATTTTGCTGCATACCCGCAAAATTGAGGTTTCAATAATGCTTAGTCCACAATAACAAGTAGTAACGTAATATTGAGCTGGTTATAACCAGTCATCAGCGAGAGAGCTTGTTAGATATTGAGTTAAAAGTTAGGTTCTAGGTTAGGTTAGAGATTAGGATAGAAGTTAGGTTAATTCTGCCTGGCGACTTCCATCACCATCTGATATAGATAACAAACGGCTGCATTCGCCGTTACATCAAAAAATCGTTCACGTAAGCAAACGCTAAGACCAGCCTTATAATGCAGGACTTCCACAAGCTGCGGTGCATAAAAAAGTGAGCGAATTTAGCAAATAAAGCGAGAAATAGTAAACAAGCAGGCAGGGCGGCTTTAGTTGCCAGGTGTAAAAAGTCTTGGTGGCAGCAACGATACGAATATCGCCAACTTGAAAAATCAGTAGTGGCGAGTAGGCGCTGTCAGTAATTACGTGTTTGCCAACCGTCCAGCAATTTTATGTCGCCAATGCGACAACCTGACAAGTAATCTTTTATGCTGCAGGGGAAAATCATCAACCAACAGATGGCGTTAAATTTCGTCAGAATGTATCAAAATGGCGGAAGAAAGGATGATTTTATAGCTACATATAGCTACAACCAACGTTGCCTGATCTGGCATAAATCTCAAAATCTGAAGATTTACAATATTTCTGATGATTGTTTCTAACAATATTTTTCACTGATGTGGCAACACCGCGATCACCACTACGCCGATGGCATTTTTCTCTAAGGTTTAAATTGTTTTCATGTCAGCAAATGACGACAAAATATGTATGACCCTAAACGCTTACCATATATGTATATATGACGCTTACCCACTCTAGCCAACCTACCACGTGAAAAACTTCGGCGCGAAATGCAAACCATCCTCAATCAACTGCAACCACACTGTAATAGCATATTCTAAAAGGTAGGTCATCCTACACGATCGAAGTATTATTTACGAGCTTTGGTTTTTCTCCAGTATGTATGTGTCCAGGAAAGTATGCAACAAAAAAAAGAAAAATCTTTTTTATAAGTTTCTCCAAAACCTTTTGAATTTTTATTTTAATCATCATCATCGTTGGATCCAGCTCGTCACCTAGACTGTAATTTCGCAGCCTCATTCGGACTCGTCCGGACTACATAGATACTCGAAAAGACGACGACGTTGCGTTGTGGGGAGACGAACTGTCTACATACACCGGGACTTGGTTTCCATGATTTCAGGAAGTTTTGCAATGGAAACGTCTATAAAGTGAGACCACTACTGTTGCAGACCGCAGACATCTCTTACAGTCGTTTAACACTGCACTTTTCCAGGTCTTCCATGACCTACTCGACCGGTCGACTGTGCCGTGCCGTTCGACTGCTTTACACTACCAAGCGAGGAGTGATGATTCTCCGCTCCACCACACAAATTACCATTCTACTGAAGACAAGATTAATTCTTTTGCAACAGCCTGACCGCCTTTAATGGCTAAATTAACTTTGGTCGCTTGCTTGCTTGTTTATCAACATTAGGATCTGTTAAGGATACATTGTTGATGTTTAAGATTCATTTCCCGAGACTGTTGCGTATAGTTTTGCACCTTTTGTTTCATAACATAGGGGCGTACATGCAATTTTCACAAAATTGAGATTTTCTTTGGTATGGCAGCCATGAGTCTCTTCTATATTTTGAGATGTATAATATGCCAAACTTCAAATAAATTCTTTTTGATTAGAATTTTATAAATCTTTTTTTGATTCCTGTAAAATTGACAATTTTTTGATACGCCCCTGTGTTAGAGGTTTGCACGGGCCGCGTTTCTTAGTCAAAGTCGGGTCTTTGTGCGGGCTGTGCTTCAACAGTGCGTGCTTGTTCGTTCGCCTTTATGAACGACATCAGCGTGCTAAACAAACCAATCCATGCAGCTAGCATCACACTATCCGTCTGCACAATCAGCTGGAGTGGACCGAAAAATAACCTTAAATATGTTGATTCTTCTCTATTTTTCTACAGGTTTTATTTGGCGAGTTCAACATTGAAACTAACTTTTACTTCCTGGTCTTTAATTCTGTAAGTTTTCGGACTCCTTTTACTATTTTCAGGTGCCTAATTCTGTTCTTCTTAATATCTCCAAAATTGTTCTTGTGGTACAACATAGGAAGAAAGTGGTTAGTATAGAACTAACTAGAAATTTAACTCAGATACAATAAGAACACAAAAAGAATCAAAACATGACCACTTCAGATCATTCGGGTCTGTTGAGTCGCGCTTTTACTGTTCGGACTTGTCAAGGTTATCCAGTCATCATTTTTGTACTGATACGAAGCAAAGCGATATCTTTTTCGAACTGTACCGCACCGAAGCATTGTCATACTGGCATCGGCAAGTCTTATTTTCGTACTCACAAGCATTGTTTTCATGCTGAACCGAAGAGGAGGATTTTCGTACTGAACTGGATCCAGAGCTTTTTCTTAGAGTGTCAGATGGCGTTATTTTCGTATTAGTTTTATATTGAACTGAAGAGAAGAAGCCTGCACGCACATCCACATCCACCTTCAATGGAACGCCTCAAGGCTGTACTGCCGCGCCATCCCATATCGACCGACGGACTCAAGAATTGGGGTGTTTGAATGCCGCGACCGCCAACAATCCACATCCACGGCGCGGTAGATGGGTCAACGGCCGCTCCACTTCAACCGGAGCCTACGCTGGGAGGGCGTATGCCCGGATTCCACCACCAGCCATCTCAGCCTCATTCGACCGGCTCCGGGTAGCTACCAGGGCCGCGATTTATCACTGACCTTTCCTACCCAAGTCCCTGAACATGAGGTTCCTCAGGGCACCCACTCCAACATCCCCCGGAATTCGTCGCCCGTCCACCACAACGTTAAACACCATCAATCAACCGCCAATTCCCCCCACATCGTATTTCCCTTCTTTCCACCTCCGCGGGTTGTAATTCTGAAAGAAACCGTTTTTCCACCATGAATTCCAACGATCATTATCAATAATCCATCCCATTCATAATCCTGCTTCCACCATGATACGGGGCAACCAACAACCACGAGGATGCCTCAACCAACATCGAAACCACCATCACGAAGAACGTGCCATCCTAACCAACTATTCGTTAGGAGAAGTTAAGTCTTCTAAGGAGCTAACCGCTTGCGGTGGTATTTTACGTTGATTACAAAAGCCTGCACGGACCGGGTTTCTTGGTCGGGCCTTTGTGCGGCCCGGGCCAAAGCTCGTGGTTAGGTCGGGCCGGGCATCAGTTTAAAAATCCATCGCGCTTCCCGGGCCTACGTTGACACAATCGGGCTCGTTAGGTCATCCGGTCTTATCGGACCTGTTTGGCCTCTTGGACGTGTCAACACGTCGGGCCTCCCGACTCTATCGGATCGTTCTGGTCTTTCAGGTTGCTCGGACGTGTAGTCTGTCGAGCGTATCAAGCTTGGTCTTTCGAACATTTCCGGCAAATCAAGAAGTTCCGAAGTTTGTTTCGAGCCGCGTAAAATCTACTCTCCCAGTCGGGCCTGGCGGGCTTGAAAATTTTGGTCTGTGCAGGGTTCTACCTTAAGATATGAAGCCCTTGAAATAATATTTAGTTCTCGCTAACCAACAGTTTTCTACTAAATAACCGAACCGCCTCAGTTAATTCTTGCTGTTTCAGTTTTCATTTTTTTTTACTATACGCTATCCAGCGCGAGGAAAATTTTTTAAACAATTTGGTAACTCTTTAGGTACTCGAGCCCAGTACCTTTCTATGGGCCGGAGTTCTGCTGTGTTAGGCGAATTTAGGCTTTTGGGTACTAAGTACAATAGATGTCTTCTAGTCACTTTGTGGTGGTTTTGGCATAATGGCCAAGACAATTTGTTTCGTATGCTTTCTGACAAATGGCAGTAATCGTTTTTGTAGACATTCAGTGATGTAAATTTCGTCTTACTATTGGTGTTGAATCGGGTGGATCTTCTTCAGGATTTTTACTCTAGAAACCTTTCGTTTGAAGGCTTCGGAAGTTCATGACTTCGAAGAGCGATCAATTAATAGCCCTGCTTATGAAACTTTGATGTTCTATCAAGATATTTTGGGTATGGATCAAGAAATGTGTTTGAACCTTCAAAACAGTAGGTTTCCACTTTTATATTGGTTAGAGGTGGCTTCTTCAGCATTCCAGTATTTACTGTTAAGTAGATAGCCCTATTTGTCTGTCCGAAATCAAATCACACATTCCTGAAGATACTTCCATTGAAAGTTTTGTCCTGTTCTTCTTTAAAAGTATCAGTTATCTATTAACTAACCGATCGAAATGAACTTGAAATTCATTTCTTAACTCAACTGGATTTTTGCATTACCGCGGACTGGATTTTGTTGTGGTACTACAACAATTTGAAAAATTCTTCTCTTGGAAATTATTTTAGAATTGGCATGAAACACAGCAAAATGACATACTAATATTATTTAGATATTCTTCAAGAAAAAGTTTGTTTCTTAATACAGTATACAGGGTGAGTTTTTTTGTTATTTTGTTTACCGCCTATAGCTCTGTTATTACTGACTTTAGAAACAATGTGTAAAGGAAAACGTTGTAGGTAATTAGGTGCTTAATAATACAGTCTAACTGAAGTTTTTATTTAAGCCATAATTTTTGAGTTACGACACAAGTATGTTTTTTCTAATGGAAACCATAGTCGGCCATGACTATAAAAATGGCACTTTTTCATCGATTCTAACGATATACCACTTGACGTAGTTATTTTTATAAATAAATAAATTATAGCCTTGTTTTTCTTTTCATTTTTGAACTGTTCAAGTAGTACGCTACGGAAACAATTGATAAATGCGCGCATCGCGTCTAATAATAGAATTTAAGTTAATTAATAAAATTTGTATTTTGATTTCGAAATTATAAACATAATTATTTTAAATAAAAATAATTTCTGAGAAACCAATAAACAGAGAATGACAAACGATAAATTAAGCAACAATAAAGGAAATTAGAATATAAAGCAGTACCAAAACAACGCAATTAAAGTAAGTAAAGTATTTAAGACTAAACATGTTCAAAAGGTCCAACATTATGATTAATGCACAAGTTACACCTTTTTAAAACAGAATTTGTTGCTTTTCTAACGGAACGTAACATCAATATTAGCAAAAACTTCTAGTACAGCTTCTCTAAGGCCATCTACTGTGTCGTACGACTTCTGATATACCCTATCTTTTGATTTTTCTGACACAAAATGTAACACTCAATCATATCACGCTTTTCTTGATTAGAAAAATTCATATTGATGATTCACAAAACCAAAATCAACATTAATTAGAAACTAAATGATTTGCACCTGTCAATAGGTAATTTTGTTTGCATCTTTTAATTGTTTCAATAGCATACTATGGTAACAGCATTTTCAGTTTTTAGTTACACCTATGAGTGAAGTACCATTTTTATCTAAATCTGCTTTGTTCACTTACCTTAAATACTTTACTTACTTCAATTACATTGTTTTGTTACTACTTTATTTATATCCTAATTTCTTTTATTATTTTTAATTTATCGTTTGTTATTCGCTGTTTGTTAGTTTCTCAGAAATATTTTTATTTAAAATTGTAACTCCAGAGGAATAGAAATTGCACACCAAAATAATTATGTTTATAATTTCGAAATTAAAAGGAAAATTTTAATAACTAACTTTAATTTTATTATTAAACGCGATGCACCTCTATCAATTGTTTCCACAGCGTACTCCTTGAACAGTTCGAAAATGAAAAGAAAAAAAGGCTATAATTTATTTCTTTATAAAACTAGCTATGTCAAGTGGCATATCGTTAGAATCGTTGAAAAGGGACCTTTTTTATAAAGTCATGGCCGACTATGGTTTCCATTAGAAAAAATACAAGCTTGTGTCATAACTCAAAAATTATAGCTTAAATAAAAAATTCGGTTCGACAGTATCATTAAGCACATAATTACCTACAACTTTTTTCTTTATACATTTTTTCTAAAGTCAATAATACCAGAGCTATAGGCACTGAACAAAATAACAAAAAATCTATTTTTGCGAGATATCTAGTTAGCCATGCATTTTTTCTGAAAAACAAAAAGCTCATTAGATTGAGCTTGTGAAACTACAATTCTTTCCCCACTTAATCGTCTCTCTATCTTCGCTAGTTTTCGAGATCCCCATACTAAACATCGGAAAAAACTCACCCCGTATAGCTAGTCTGATATAATTACTTTATTCAAAAAAATCAATTTTAATAAAAGCAACTGTTCCTTTCATTTACTTAAATTGTTTGATTTTATAAAAACCATACCAATTAATTATTTTGCGAAATTCATTTAAAATTACAAAACAAAACAAAACATCAACCAAGTAATAGAAAAATAAAAATTTTTAAAAACACTTACCACTCCATGTTCGTGGGCGTGGGCGATAAATTTAGGGCAAACCACCAACCAACCACCATCCTGCCTGTACATCGTTCCCATAACCGGGGGTACACACACAGGAAGAAATCGTGCGGGTAAACTCCGCAATTGTACCAACCATGGTCCAAGTTTGAATTACCCTCTGCG
>VTPC01004946.1:56840-83491 GCA_011009095.1 Ignelater luminosus
ACTTAACGTGTTAAGAGGTTTGTTCGATTCTTCAAGCTTCTGAAGCCATCCAGAAAATGAGTCCATTCGAGTCAGTAAAAGCTCGTGGGTGGTATTTTTAGTTGAGATGAATAGCTGGCTAATGAAATGCTGTGAAGAGTAGTGTCGGCAGGACTGAAGGATTCTCAGTAAAAGTGGGCCTGCATGAGAGATCGGCACTCAGCCCGTACCTGTTCGACCTGGTGATGGACGTGTTAGTGAGAATTGCGATGAAGGAAGCAACTGGAGGAAAAGTTGGAAGAATGTAGGAAAGTGCTGGAAAGAGAGAGGAACGAGGATCAGTAGGTCGAAAACGGAGGGAGACGGGAGGCATGTTTATAAAACTTGAGGAAGAACAGTTACCATCGTCAAGAAGTTTAATGACTTGGGTCGAATGTGCAGAACAGTGGATGATTGGATGCAGAGATTCAGCATCGAGTTAAACTGGAGGAAGATGAGTAGAGCGCTGTGTGATAGAAATGTGAGATGGAGGATGAAAGGAAAGATGTATAAAAAGGTGATGCAACCTGCTATGATGCACTTGTTACGAGGGCCCAAGGAAAGAAAATGGAAGTGGCTGAGATGAAAATGTGGGTGTGTGGAGTAGCTAGGAAGAACATAATCAGGAGAGTCGGTCAAGGTTGAGCCTATTGGTAGAAAAATCCAAGAGAACAAGCATGTGCAGAGAAGGGATGAGGACTACGTTGGTTGGAGGTTGAATTGGATAAGGTACGGTAAAAGAAGAGAAAGAAGTCGACAGCTGCGCTGTTTGGGCTGGTTGCTTTGTAACGTGCCTGCGTCCCTTTAGCCATTCGAGCAAAACTTCTATTATTGCTAACTGTATGGTAAGCATCTGCAGGCTTCCTCTGGTTGGTGTGTTTTTATCTTTTCTTGTTTAGAAGGTTATAGTTACCTTGCATCACCTATAACTAGCTGGGTGCTGCATCAAGCAATTAGCACATCTGGCTTCTCTGTTGCAGAAGTTGTGTGTATGTCCAAATAGCTAGCAGTTTCTTCACTGATTTTTGATTTCTTTGTGCTTTCTATTCTGACTCTTAGTCCTAGAATCAGTTTGAGATCGTAGATTCTTTAACTATGTTCATGTTGGCAATCATGTAACTGCTCGATCTCATAGCAGTGCCATTTAATAGACTTTGCGTTTAGTGTCTCCCGCACATTTTTTAAGTCGTTTTCTGAATTGGTATTGATCTTGGATGTTGCTTGATAGGTAATGTCTTTCTCTTCCAGTGCTTGTTGCAATCATATTGGTGGACATTCTACCATTTTCTGAATCTTGTTTTTTATCTTTTTGCTGTTTATCCATTCTACTTCTTTGTTTATTTTTATTTCGGCTTCGCCTGTTTCGTAAGCCAGTTCATCTTCATCTGTCTCATAGAATGCAGGAGGTTTGGTTTGTTTGGCTGTCATAGAGCTATCTTGTTTTACTGTAAAACTTAAAGTTTGTTTTTGCATATTTTCCATGTCCGTTTGCATTTCTTTTTAGGGTATTTTGCAAACGTCCTCTTTCTGGATTTTCAATTCAAACTCATTTTCACTTCTTACCCGGTTTTATTGAAATAAGGCTCGATTTTGTCGTTTTTGAATTGTATTTATTTTGATGACTAAAGAAGCTATTTTTAATATTCGCTGTAAATACAATCAAATAATAGAACCATTCAGTATCACACAGTGAAGCGTTAGGTTAGGTCAATTAAAGAGAATCTCCATAGATCTAGAAAAATATAGGCTTTAGGTCTAAACCTTGTGAAACCCCCTCCTTCATATGAAACGGTTTACAGATACACAACCAGTAATTTCAAGTAGAACACTATAAAGACTATTGAATTCTTTAATTTTAATAAAGTAAATTTAAAGAGAAAGCTTCACGCATTTTTTGCCATAATAAACTGTAACTTACTGTAAGAAAACATATAAAAAAAGTGGTTTTTGCTGGATGTTTTGTCTCATTTTTAAAAATAAACGAACAATGTCAACCTTCGTTATAACTTTATATAAAAGGTAAGATAGAAATAACTGCAAAAAATATTTCAACCGAGATAAATTCTGATTGCTAGTTTATCCACCACAATGATACACATTTGTTGTTTGTTTTAGTTTTCATATTTTGAGCGAATGCATAATACTTATTGCGTTTTTGTTAGCTACGTTCACCTTTGCTTATTCACATTATTAATATTTCAAAATAACCCGTTTATGCAAATAATAAGTGTTTCCATTGAAATAAGTTGAGTAATAATCTAGATTTAATAATAACTCATAAATTTATTACTTTCGTTTTTTCTCTTGCAATCTTCAAAGCCCACCTCGAAAGAAAAAAATAAATCCTAGTCCATCATTAAATGTAACAAACGAGAAGAAGTAATTCAAAGAATGTTGAATGAAATTTTCTTTTGCCATTTTCCTTTCTTTTTAATAAAACACAGATTTAATCGGTAGACGGAAAATAAAAGAATTTTTGATACGTTCTGCTTACGGTTTATTAAAATTTATAAACTGCCAACTTCATTACGCTGAAAACAGGATGCTGAATTAACGAAAGGAATTAACTCTCGTTTTAATGTGTTCCGGAGATACAAATAAACCAATTCAAATTAAATCCAAACAATTATTATAATAATTGCTCGGATATGGTTATTTATAGGCCCATAAAATCCAATTACCATAATAATAAATAATAATTACTTTTTACACTTGATAAATATTAATTAATGCCACTTAGTGATGGAACACTTTTATGTTTACATTTTGGATGAAAATAAATAATAACAGAAAACATGTAGTACAAGAAATGTTGTCAAGAGCATAATCAAAAAATAACATCTAGTTAATGGTTTGAACAGTTGTTTTGCAAATTGTTTAATTAGGAAAAATTGGTTTATTGGGCAACATACCCATTAATTTATT
This sequence comes from Ignelater luminosus, assembly GCA_011009095.1. Classification (NCBI taxonomy): domain Eukaryota; kingdom Metazoa; phylum Arthropoda; class Insecta; order Coleoptera; family Elateridae; genus Ignelater; species Ignelater luminosus. The sequence goes on from VTPC01004946.1 coordinate 59,784, forward strand.
TTTATTTCGTTTACAACCTAAAATTATATATGTGTGGCCGAATAAATTTTAAATTACACGGGAGACGCAACTACGCTAAACGACTACTGGTACGAAGGCGTTGAGTTAAGTATAGCTGCGTCTTTTAACGATTTAACTCAACAGATCTATGTTTGACATAAATATTCCCCCAATTTAAGTTTCCGTCAACACGGCAGAGAATTTTTGGCATACGCTTATTACCTGAGAATCTTAACATATACACACTATAAAATGTTTAAAATCAACATGGTACAGACGTAAATACGTTTGCTGAATGTAATAACACACATTTACACATCTCGTTGGAAATTTTGAAGCTTGAAAAATTCAACAAATACGAAAAACATCAAAAACTTCTTGAGTCTGCATTTTAAACATTTTAGATAACGTGAACGTGAGTTTTCTTTCAATAGCATTTAGAAGTCATATTTTATTAATCAATTCCTTTCCGTAATGTTCGTTACAATAATATCTTTATGAGCGCATTTCTTATGCTGCCCCTTATACGTAATTGCTTTATACGAGGGTGATCTGAAAAGTTTCCGACCTCAACGTGAAGATGGCAGCACTCGTAAATAAAAGCTACTGAATTTCGTTGTTCATCTGTTGACAGTTACTCACCAAAGTTTCAGCCGTTTTGGACGCGCAGTTTTTATGTAACAGTCGTTTGAGTGAGTTGATGTGAGTTTTTTTGTGAAAATGGACAAAATCGAGTATCGAGCTGTCATTAACTATTTGTTTTTGAAAGGCAATACGCCTTCGCAAATAAAAGATGAGTTGGATTCTGTGTATGGGGACTCTGCACCATCATTTACCACAGTGAAATGTTGGGCTGCTGAATTTAAACGTGGCCGTAAGAGCTTGGGAGACGATGAACGTTCGGGACGTCCAAAAACTGCAACTACCGACGAAAACATCGCCAAAGTTCACCAAATGGTGCTAGACGACCGTCGAATTAAAGTGAGAGAGATAGCAGAGGTTATGAACATGTCAAAAGAACGTGTTTGTCACATATTAAATCAACAATTAGGCATGAGAAAGCTGTCCGCGCGTTGGGTGCCGCGTTTGCTCACGTTAGACCAAAAACGTGTTCGAATGAATATTTCCAACGCTCTTTTGGCGCAGTTTAGGCGAAATAAATCCGAGTTTTGGCGCCGATTAATTACTGTAGATGAAACTTGGATACACCATTATACGCCCGAAACAAAAATACAGTCCAAACAGTGGACTGCAAAGGGGGAACCGGCTCCAAAAAAAGCAAAAACTGTTTTTTCAGCTGAGAAAGTGATGGCGACTGTTGTTTGGGATAGTCATGGAGGTATTTTAATCGATTATCTTCAAAAAGGAAAAACCATTACAGGAGCATACTATGCATCATTACTTGACAAGCTGAAGGCAGAACTTGCAAAAAAAACGGCCACGTTTGCAGAAAAAGAAAATCCCGTTTCAGCAAGACAACGCACCGTCTCACACCTCAGCGGTTGCCATGGCGAAAATCCACGAATTACGGTTTGAACTGCTTGACCATCCGCCTTACTTACCAGATCTAGCCCCAAGCGAATTCTTTTTGTTCCCTCATCTAAAAATTGCGCTCGGAGGACAAAGATTTTCGTCAAATGAAGATGCAATCACCTTCGCGAACAATTATTTTGCAGAGAAAAATGCCGAGTCCTATTTGGACGGGTTACAGAGATAGGAGCATCGCTGGGAGAAGTGTGTAGAGTTACAAGGAGACTATGTTAAAAAATAAAAAAAAAATTTTCAAAAAAATGTCTTGTATCTTTGTTAGGTCGGAAACTTTTCAGACCACCCTCATTTTACACGAACATTTGCATTATGAAAAAGGTATCGGCAAAATGGGTGCCACGATTGCTCGCAGTGGATCAAATAAGAATTCGTGTTCAACTTTCAAATCAATGTTTGGCCATGTTACAACGTAATCCAGTCGAGTTTTTTCGCCGATATGTGACTGTTGACGAAACCTGAATCCATCACCATACCCCTGAGACAAAGGAACAGTCGAAACAATGGATTTCACCAGGCGAAAGTGCACGAAAGAAGGCGAAATTGGTCACTCAGCTAATAATAATAATAATAAGGGCATGACGACTATTTTTCGGGATTCAAAAGGCATAATCCATATTGACTATTTGAAAAGGGGCAAAACAATAACTGGCCAATATTATGCTGATCTATTGACCCGTTTTGACGTTATCTTTAAAAAAAAAAGTGCTCTTTCATCACGACAACGCCCCATCTCATTCATCCGCAATTGCGACCGCTAAATTGGTACACTTACGCTACGAATTGCTTCCCCATTCATCATACTCACCGGATCTGGCTCCAAGCGACTTCTTTTTATTTCCGAATTTGAAAAAGTCTCTCGCAGGAAAAAAATCGCATGAAATGAAGAGGTTATTGCTGCAAAGGAGGTCAATTTTGACGAGTTGCCAAAAGAACATTTCTCAGACGGCCTAAAAAAATTGGAAAGTCGGTGGACTAAGGGTGTAGCACACGAAGGGAACTATGTTGAAAAATAATTAAAAAAATCTACGCTAAACCTGTTTTTTATCGAAATGCCACACTTCCGTCAAACAGCCCTCGTATGTATGTATTTCATTTATAAATTGCTTTTAACGTGTCAAGACTCAGACTCCACGACGAGCTCCGAAAGAAGCAGGTGTACCAGACCAGCTTATTCGATAAAAGAGACTTGAGACTTGACTTACATTGTTGCACGGAGGCCCCGTCACGTGTCTCCCAAGGGTGCCCCCCCCCCATAGTCCTCCACGTGAAGGACCAATGGATGGGCATCTCGCGGGAACTCACATGGCTGAGACTCGTCGTCACAAAGACCAAAAATCTGCGTGACGGAATTGTGATCCAACTTCTACGAAATCCGGAAGCTCATCGACAGCAAGAAGATCCCGTACCACACCTACCTCCTACCCGACGAGAAACCCACAAACACCATCCTTCGGGGAATTCTAGAAGCCATCACCACGGAAGAGGTGAAAGAAGAACTTGGCAGAAAGTCTCCCCGTCGTTCACCAGATGGCCTGGCCCAAGAGACTTTCCGGACCAAGGAGTTATTCGGTTTAAAGATAACCACCGAGAACCCTAAGAAGAAGTCGACGACCAGCCAATGCCATCGGTGGCAACGCTACGGTCACTCTCAGAGAAGATGCAACGCGGTCCTTCGGTGCGTGAAATGCGCAGGAGCCCAACACATCGCGAATTGCATGAAGTCTCCCGAGACGCCCGCCACATCTATCAACTGTGGCGGCCCACATCCAGCTAATTACAAGGGGTGCCCCCGTATCCCCGAGAAGTGAGCCAGCCAGGAGCACCGGTCTAGACTTCGACGCTCTGTTCAGGGCCCTGCAATCGCTCGGCCGGCATCTCTGCGAGGCCTTCGGTCTCGTGGACATGCTGACCGCAGTCGGTTCCTTTGTTAAAGAAGTCATGGCCTCTTGGAGAGTTTAGAAGTCAAGAAGCAAGCTACCATCCAGGTGAATTTACCGAGCGACGTAGTTAGCGTTTCCAGCGCTACGCTCGCATTCGGAAGGTCCGGGTCATTCTCGGGCCGCCTGCTCTCACTAGGGTTTTTCCGTGGTTTTCCCGAGTGGTGAAGGCAAATACCGGTGCAGTACTTTCCACGGCCTCATTCTCAAACGTACCTTACTCGTTCTTCGCAAACCGTTGTTCACTTCTTCACGGCAGCACCATCATCGCCGCCGCCGCCGCCTCTCCCTCAACAAACTAAGCGACCACCATCCGGGCTACCGATTACCACGGTCGCGAACGCTGCTGCTAACCAACATCGATGAGACGCCAACATGCCGGAGAAGAGCGCTAAATGAACGTGATCTGCGTCGCGAATCCATTAAATTTTTAACAACTGGGCTGAAGTAGTAGCTCCCTAACGAGCTTAGAACGGCCTCCCGCCTTCGCCGAGAAAATAACTTTAATTCGTTGTTGTTGTTGTTGTGATCCTGTTCCAGCTTGCCAATCAGAACTCTTCGCGCTTGTGCGATCTTGTACTGGAATTTGATCTTTTAGATACTCTCCATTCTGTTATTTTCAGAGTCAGCCGCTTTCCGTATCTTTAGTTAAGGTACAGTGTAGTTTTCGTTATAGAAAAGTTTCTAGCTATCGTATTTTATCGTGAACCCTTCAGTGCGCACAGTGAGAATACACTTCGATATGTAATTTGACCAGTGCAGCTTTTGCCTATTGAGCTTTGCCACAACGAATTCCAAGAAATTTCATACCTTAATACCCCTGGCGTTCAGGATAATTATCTCTACCGCTGATCTTGTTATGATCAAATCTCGTTAAGTTTGACTCACGAATTATGTTTTCGTGGCCTGTCATATTATGCAGCAATAAGAAATCCAATGGAACTTGAAATTGTTTACCTGGCGAATCTCGTCTAGAAGCCATAAATGAAGTTACCGTACTGAAGAGATTTAGTATAGTAAACTTTTTGGTTATTAATTAATTTAATCGAGATCTGCCCACTAGCAGTTGCGACCTTCCGGATGGCCAGCCATCAAACTGAGAACGGTGTTATTTGTAAAACGTTTCGTCGACCCTACCGTTTAAAATAATTGTGTGCGCATCCAATTAAATTATTTGTGGAGTGTCAATAGAGTGGTGAGAAGTTTAATATAGACAAGTGACAAAGTAAATTCAGACTTATACAAGATGTTAGTGAACTACTGGCAATAATTTAAATGGCAACTAGAATATAGAAAAAGAAAGAGAGTTGCTTAGACAATGATGGGTCAAAAGTGCATAATAAAGGTGCAAGAGCATGTCAAAGCTTTAATATAGAAATGGTTTGGAGACACTGGTATACTAGAGCAGCTGAAGCTAAAATAAACAATTTTACAAGGTCACAGATGACTAATTCTTTTTTTATAACACTGCATTATGGAGTCTTATCACCAATTCTCTCGCGCAATTCTTCAATGGTAACAATTTCTGATTTGTTGTAAGTACCGCCAAAGGAAGAAGTCGAGAGGATTCAAATCAGGGCTTCCATGCTATAAATTCTCCTCGACCTATCCACTGCCGTCAAAAAGTAGCATTTAGGTACTGCCGAAGAAACCACATGTCTCTCCGGATATTAAGAGGAATGTGTTCTAAGAGCCATGGGCGATCATTCCGTAGAAAGTTAAGGTAGCTCTCACCATTAAGACGTCCAGGGAAGTCAAAGTGCCATTTACAATTCTAGCCCACAGATTTATTGCAAATCTGTATGTATGTGGCCTCTTTCAGTTATCCTGCAGCTATCCCTCCCCTTTCCTTGTTCAGGTCCTCTTCTTTAGAGCATATTGCGTTCGCTCTATCATATAGGCATCTTGCGACGACCATTTTCACACTTCTGTGATAGATGGAGTCGTAGTGCACATATCTACCTGTGTAGGTAGGTTTCGTTGTGAACTTGTCCCCGTTGTTGTTTAGACTCCACTTCCATTGTGAATTTGATTGAAGGACCGTGATTATTGAGGAAGTGTAGGAAGTTGTCGAGTTCTTCAGTTCCATGTGGCTGTATCACAAAGGTGGCATCGACATACTTTAGCCACAATCTCGGCTTTGCTTGAGAGTGAGATATCACTGCTCTAACTTCTCGATGAAGATGTTGCTGATAATTGGGGAGAGTAGTGATTCCATCGCCATACCAAACTCCTGCTGGTAGAATTTGCTGCCTACTTGGAAATATGTCGTCTGCATACATATTGTAAGGAGCTTCAACCTTCTAACGATATTCAGAGCCGCATCTGTTGGGACATTTGTGAATAGGTTGACTACTCTAGTGGAATTAATTCAGGACACTTTTAAAATTTTTTGAAGATTTCGAATTTATTAACCATTTTACGTTATATTTAATATTCTTATCAAAGTAGGTTTTATGATAATTATTGCTATATAATTCTAAGCTGTGATTTATCAAATTTGTAGTAAAAAATTAAGCAAAAACACGATTTTATAGATACACTTTTAATACAGAAAAAAATACAATCTAAACACAAAAGGAAAAAATTAATATTTTGTGGGACATCCTCTGTTTTTAAGTACAGCTTCGATTCATCGAGGCATCGAGTGCACCAGGCGTTGCGGATCTTCAGGTGTAATCACATGGATGATGGCCTCGATCAGCTCTCTCTTGTTGCTTGGGTTTTTTCGTGATACCACCACTTTCAGCTCTGACCATCGATTTTCTATCGGATTGAAATCTGAACTATTGCCTGGCCAAGGCAGGACAGTCATGTGGTGGTCACTGAACCACTTCGTGCAACTCCTGGCAGTGTGGCATGGCGCTCCGTCCTGCTGGAAGATGCACTTTTGTGGATCTTCTTCAAACAAATCGTCGATTGTAGGCAACAATTTCGCCTACAGCACTGCTTCTTGGTACTTTTTAGCATTGATATTGCCCTCAATGACATTTAAATTTGGATTGAGCGAGATCCTTATCTTTGGATTTCGCAAAACGTCGCAGAGAGCGTTCCATCTAATGACATTACGCTCGCTACTATCCTCGTGATAATCGTCCAACACCACGGCTAGCCATGCTGTCCTACACCATCACATTGACTGGGTGCTTCATTGTAGCCGTGGAACACTCAGGCAAAAGATTCTCCCCAGGTCGGCGCCAAACAAACTTCACCCCATCACTGCCGAAGATGCTGATTTTGGTCTCGTCACTCCAAATAACCTTGTCCCAGTCTTCTTCCGTCCAGTCTTTGGGTGCTAGAGCCCAATTGATACTTTTCACATACGGCTTGTTTCTTGGGGTCCTCGCTCGCAAACCATTTTCACAAAGTTCGGTCACAAACTTGAACACCAGATGTTGTCATGATGTTGTTTATGTCTTTTGCAGATCTCCGACGGTCCTGCAAGGCCAGGCGACAGATTCTACGCACATCTTGTTTTGTTACCTTCGACTTTCTTCCAGTTCTTGCAGCTGATTTCGTTGATCCAGTGTTCGCTACGCGTATGCAAAGTTTGCTTACACCTGACTTTGTTGCTCCACCACCCAACCTCTTCGCAATTTCTTCATAGGTGTACCCTTTTTCACGAAGGGAGACCGCTTTGCCTCTCTTCCCAGGTGGCCAGTCAGCCCGTTCGAGGTATTCGGAGTCATTTTAGTCGTTATTCAAACTTTTAATCACTTTACTAACGTCCTCACTTGTCAAAGCACAATGTCAGATTGAAACAATGATGAAATGTTGTGTAAATATCGATAACGCCTGCTTGATTGGTTATTAAAACGAACCCACATGTTCTGTTAGTGGTTGATTTAAATCATAGGCCCGAAAATTAGTTGGTATTTGTATTTCGCAGTTTGTAATTTTTTATTAAAAATTTTAAAACATTTACAAAACATTATAGATTAAAATAAAAACATTACAGTATCAATTTGGCGTAGCAAAATACAGATTTTCTGCGTAAATATCAAAAAAGTTAATTTCTATTCAAAGTGTCCAGAATTAATTCCACTAGGTATATCAAAGCTAACCAGGACGTCATACTACGTTTCTAATTGTTTCGACAGTGTTCAGTGTTTCTGGTTGCTAACGGGGTTGTTCCGCCAGTGAAGTTATTATGTCCAACAAGAATCTGGCCAGTTCATGACGAAGAGAGTTTCTCGAGCTCACAATCGGCCTCAGAAGTATGTTCTCCTTGTGTGTGCCCCACCTGTATAGCCTGCCGAAAGTACACATATATTGGTGTTTGAATGTTGCTTGAAGTATGTACAGATATACTACATCAGGAGTTGGATAACCTTTGAGACCGCCGTCCTTGTGTTTATTTGTCCAAAAGTATATGAGATTAAAGAAAGTTTCAATATAATAGATGCAGCATTCGAGGAGGCCCGTGATTCCACCAATCTTCGAACCTACTGTTTTAGGGTTTTCTGTGGTTTTCCTTAGTAAGTAAAGTGAATACCAGGAACAGTAATCTTGGCGAATTTGATTATCTAGCATTCCATCCATGCCATCTGTATACAGGATATAAACGATGTAAGTGCAAATACTTCCCCATCAAAAATTAAGCCTACTTTGTTATATAAATTTTTTTCGAGGTACACGGTGTCAAAGTATCTTATAAAATTTCTCGTTTTCTCAAATATCGCGAGAACAACGTAAGATATAGGAATGGAAGTTTCTACATGTTGGATATTTCTTAAGAAATGGAGAATCTGTTTCTCAGTAATTCGTCTTTAGATTTCTTACTATTTATTATATTTTTAGGCTCAAAATGTATGTGTATCCATAAACGACTGTGACAACTAAAATTCTTGATCGACATTCTCAATTATCCAAGTCTCATGCTCGGTTAAGCTGAAATTATTATTGTCGCAGATAAAAACTTACACGTAAACTAAATAAATGAAATTGCATTGCTATGGAAACAGCTGTTGTTCTCTGAAATTAATTATTATAATCAAGTTCTAAGTGTGTAAACAAGCTCGTTATTGTTGCCAGCAAGAATTGCAAAATCAATTTGTGTCAAGTGCGCCTACGCACCAAATCTACGAAAAAGAATACAGGAAAGACTAGATTGAAGAAATTGATTTTACGAAATCGTCCTCTCAATTAATATTCAATCCCAAAGAATTCAAATTTCAGAAAATATCAAAATCGCCCCAAAAACTCCCGAATTGCTCCCTGTATATTGCTTGGCATTAATTAAATACTTTTTAAGATACAAAAAATTTAATATACATTTTACTGAAACGAAAAAAGTTTTTTCCAGCAAAGCTTTCATACTTTTATGAAAATCTAACGAAGCAGTGGCAACGAGAAAAAAACGTAAAAATTCCTAATGAACGTATTTAAAAAAAATCAATAAAACACATTAATAAAAAGGGTCGTCTATTAAAAAATTTGAAAAATTAATTCGCAACAAGGCCGAAATTAAGCGAACAAACACATCTTTCAGCTGAAATGTTTAAATGAGCATCCATTTACTTCCTGTCAAAAGCGTAATCTACTTTTCAGACTTTTTCAACAGATTTGGTACGCACGCCCCCTATTTAGTTCTAATTTTGACAATTTCCATGTAAATTACATTTTCTAATTGATACAATTTAAAAATATTGCTTCTATTTATACTCCATCCTGCACAAACTAATTAGGTAAACGAGCAACATTGTTCAGGAATAACAAAGTCATTTTATCGAATTTCTAAACATTATTGTCATTTATTAAACGAAAAGGGCTAATTGTCCTATATTTCAATGTGAAACCCTGGCGTATATGAAGTGCTTTCCATTAAATGTTGTACGTCAGAAAAATAACGACAGCGGCTAGCTTAATAATTAGTGTAATCCGTTTAAATACTAAAAGTTAGTTCGTGTTCAATAACGTAGTGCCACTCACTACTACTAGTACTGGTGGGAGTTGCAGCAAACTTTTCTAGCGACAATAAATTCTCCAATTTCCCTAGCTGGTAGCATTTGTTTATCAGATTCAAGCAGGGTTGTTAAATCTCTTTCTCTCTTCTAACTTAAGAACTCGGTATATAAAAGATTTCGCGATAAGCTCTCAACCTCAATAATGTCCTAGAGGAGTAAGCAGCTAAGTTTTCAATCGTTTCTTTTATCATCAGGCCGAAGTTTCCTAATGAACTTTCAATTTTCCCATCAGATAATTAGATAATAAATAAATTATTAATCGGAAAAGATCAGAATATGGTAACAAGAAAATTTTGGATTTCTGATTTAATAATAATCATCATCGAGCAGTACAATGAAAAAATAAGATTCCAGTCGCTTCCACAACAGAAAAGGAATTTTGTTCGAGTTCCACGTCCGTTTTTCACCGAATCGCCTGATTATAATATGTCAGGGTACTTTTCAGAGACAATCTAACGTTCTAACTATACAGGGTGTCCCGTAAAACAAATGGCCATGGACGAAACACGTGTTGGTCAGGTCATTTTAAGTCTAATAAAAGTATGAGAAACAATTGGAATAGAATGCACAATTCCTTGTCCATTGCAATCACTTGGTGTCAGTTCCCTTGACTACCATCTCTGAAGACATATGAAGACTGCAGTATATGCAGAATAGTCACGCAATAAGGATGAACTCATTCTAAGAATTATGATTCGAAGAGCTGTTTCCCCTATTGTACAAAAAGCTCAAGTGTGCGTAGAGACAAAAGAAGGACAGTTCCTGACGTGATACCTTGTAAATGCTGATTGGGAAAAACCCTCAAGAAACTCAATATTCTAAGAACTCTCTCAGGTCTTCTCCGTTCAAAAGAAATCGAAACTCTGCCTTCCCATATACATCTAGAGATCGTTTAGAAATTTTTTTCTGTTGAGACTACACCGTGTTCAACATCTGCGAACCTTCCAAGGATTCTTGACAGTTGACGTCTACATGTCAACAAACATATGCAGGTCGTGCCAAATTTCCATCGCATGTTGCGTTCTTTAAACGTGTCAAGTAGCAGTTTCGAGAGGTGGTAGTTACGAAAGTTTTCGAGTGGCGAGCACATCGGGACCATTTTCAAAAACTTGAGAAAGTTTGGGATCAAGCGGGACTTTATGTACAAAACCATAAAAAGGTACAATAAGACCTCATCTTTAGAAGACCTCAAGAGATTTGGACGACCGCGTTCGGTGGGGACAGAGATAGTTGGGAAGATCGTAATAGGGCGGGTCCGCTGAAAACATCACCCCACTATAAGAAATGGGAGCTTGGATGTCACGCTTACAAGAAGAAAGAAAGAAAGAAAGAAAGAAAGAGAGAGAGAGGGGGGGGGAGTTCTCGAACAGCCGCGCAATGCACAAAATGATCGGTTGTTGGCAGTAACGATAAAAAACATTCTAAAAAGCCAAAGGAACCTTTCGAGATTTCAGAGTGATGGTTTCTCCGCGCGGCAAGCTTCCTCGACAAATGTGTTAAAATCAACACCGAGTACTACACAAAACGGAAGTCCTAAAGAAAGTTATAGCCCCAAACTTACGACGCATCTGCGGCGATGACTACTAAGTCTTCCAACAAGACGGAGCACCACCGCACACTGCAAATGTGGTTCAAGTCTGGTACCGCGATCGACTTTCTACCGAATGGGTTTTTTCGTCTGGTCTATGCATGCTTTCGAAGCTGAACAACCACAAAATCTCAAATTCGGATCGGTTCAAACGAGTTATCCAGCACGTGTGGAACGAGATTGCCAATGGAAGCCGTGCATGCCGCTTATGACGCGTTCAAAGCTCGTCAAGAAGATCAAAAGTGAAGTCATCCTCAAACACTTGCAGGGTCTTGTTGGAAGACAGCTTAACCGTTGCTGCCAACTTTACCAAGTTCTGCTTTTAGTCTTCGTTTTAATAAGTTTTTGTATTTTTGGGTATCCATCATGCCCTCGATTGGTATAGGAGCTTCAGCTCCTACATAAAGGAAACCGTCCCAAAACATCGCCTTCTGGGAGTGTTGAACAGTTTGACGAATATGGGATGTTATCAGTTTTTCTTTATCACTTTTCCCCACTTAACGAGATCGCTACATCTGTGCTTATGCTTTTCCTCCACCTTCAATAAGCCTTTTTCGTACGGTGTAATCGTGAATTATAACTCGTGTGCTAAATCAAAGCTCTCTTGCAGTTGTCTTCCTCTTTCTCACACATTTTCCTTTTCGCTCCACCTCAAAAAATCCAGTTTCACGTTTTTTGCCCAAAATACACAATTAATTAAAATTTACAACTGTGGGATTGTAAATTTCGCATAAAAATAGGCACGCTACAAGATGTTACTCACTGAAATGACAGGCGAGAAAGGGAAATGGCCGACGACGACTAATATAATTTTATTGTCAACTGCAATAAATTCAAAAATGTTGCCCTGTTCACATTAATTTGTACACTACTGTATTTACAAATCCGCAAACGCGACTCCCTTGTGATTTTTCGTTATCAAGAAAAACTTTCTTACAACTGAATTTGGGCAATCTTCTGTAACTTCTAGCGGTTAAATTGTAACTGGTAAAAAGAATTCGTTTTACTGGCTCTGTGGCTAAAGGGCTAAGTAGACTGAAACCACTTGATGCCTTTTAGATATCTTTGCAACATGTAATGGTCTATGGATCAGAATTTAATCAGATGTGGATGAGTAGCGACATCTCTTGGGAAATAGGAGGACTTTTTGTTGCTTTGCAAGAAAGAATATACAGAGTGTTCAACAATCGGTGGAACAGCTTCAGGTAGGAAGATTCCCCGACTAAAACTGAGAAGAAAAGTTCTGTACGAAAAGGTTTTTTTTTTCCTTCACGAACCAATCAAAGTTGGAAATTTTCAACAGAAAATTCGAGGCTGGATTAAAAAGTTTCCGGAAAGAAAGTGAAAACAAATGAAATTCAACATAAGATATATTTTATTTTTTCTACATAACCACCTTCTAATTCAACGCATCTCCAAGTTTTAAATCCCTGCACGGACATGGTTTTCTCCGAAACTTGCAAAATAGGCATTTGAAGCGTCAACGACTTCTTCATTGGGCCTGAATTTCTTTCCAGATAGAAATTTCTTCAGTTTGGAGAACAGATGAAAATCCGACAAAATCAAATCGGGTGAGTAGAGGGAATGGCGAAACATTTCGGCTTTTTTTGTTGTTGTTGAGCAGTTGCACTTGCATGGAGCGGTATATTGTCTTCGTAAAACAGGATTTTCTTCTTTGACATTCCGGGGCGTTTTCTTGACGAATTGCTGCATTTAGTTGGTCTTTTTTGGTTTTTTTACTTTCGGCCAGCTTTTTGTGATTTTGGACCAGTGTGCGGCGTGGATTTCTCCCGGCATACACGTAGAAGTGAGGTTTCGACTATGTTTAATCCACAATATCATGTAGTAACGTAATATTGCGCTGGTTATAAGAGCTTGTTAGATGTTCGGTTGAAGGTTAGGTTAGAGGTTGAGTTAAGAGGTTAGGTTAGAGGTTTGGTTAGAGGTTAGGACAGAGATTAGGTTAGAGGTTGGGTGAGAGGTTAAGACAGAGGTTAGGTGAGAGGTTAGGTTAGATGTTAGGTTAGAGTTTAGGTTAGAGGTTAGGTTGGGATTAGGTTAGAGGTTATAACCAGCTCAATATTACGTTACTACATAATATTGCGGACTAAGCATGGTTGCAACCCCAATTTTACGTGTATGCCGGGAAATATCCGTTCCGGGAGAAATCCACGCCGGAAGAGATCATTGCCGGAAGACATTCGTGCCGGGAGAGTCCATGCCGGGAAAAGGTCGCCGGGAGATGCCCGCAACCCAAGAAACCAACGATCGCTTCAGAATTTTCTCCTTCGGATAAAAACGTTTTGGGTTCCAAGAGAAAAAAAAAATTATTCGAAACCTCCCACGTCAAGCTCAAAGATCTGAAAAATATTTATGACGACGACAGCGACGATGACATTTCTCCAATAAATGAGCAATTGCAGTTTCGAGTCGAAACCATTTATTGGTAAGCAATGGAGTTTGGTTTCAACGAATATGCCGATATGTACCGGGTTTATGGGGTTTGCAAAGGAAATGATGATGGGGTTTGCAAAGGAAATGATGATGCCGCTAAAGCTGAATGCTTGAGAAGGTTTCCATATCGTGGTCAATCGTCAGCAAACGCATTTAGAAGATTGGATCGGCAGGGGAGAGAGGCAGGTCAAACCGAGTTAATGCTGGCGCTCCGCGAACTCGTCTTAACGCTGAACAAGAAAAACAAATTTTAAAAGTAGTACAGGAGGAGTTGCTAGCCGATTTAATATCCCACCATGCATAATTTTTTAAAAGAAGATTCGTTATATTCGTACCACTTTCGTATTGTTCAGTAGTTGACACCTAATGATGATCAAAGTCACATTGATTACAGCAAACTAAAATTTCCATAAGCAAATACTGTGGACTAATGAAGCCATTTTTCCAAGAGACAGCATTTTTAATTGTCAGTGAGCACGCGAAAATTCACTTTGTATGAGACCGTCTAGAAACCAGGATAGATTCTCTTTAAATATTTGTATGCGAGTACGATTTTCCACTCAATCTGCGAAATGGATTGATCTGGATGTATGGTGGTAAACCAGTCAGGGAATGGTTAAACGAAAATTCTCCGCAGCTTTGGATAGCTCGTAATGGCCCTATATCGTGGCCACCCCTAATTTAAATCCTTTGGATATTTTTTTGGTAGATAACTAACAAGGCCTGCAAGCAGGAATAATGAGACAGTATACAATTAATTGCTCCATGAATGCCTACAAATGTTCACAATGCGAGCAACCGCCTGTTGTTGCAATTTATCAGTTTATTCATTTGTTTTAAATCTTAAATAAATCAAGCAAGGCTTGTTTGATTACTGAATCTTCATAATTATTGTTTATATGTTCGTCTTATATTTTTAAAGTTTTTAAATTGATTTCTAGAGGAGCAAACTTTCTTCTATAAAACGTTTTCGTTCCAGTCTTACATGAAGCTGTTCCAACAATTGTCGAACACCCTGTAGAATGTTCGTTTAAATGGATCGTGAGCCAGAACGGGCATAAACTAATCTTAGTTTACTCGAGTTGTCGCATTCAGCACAAGCGCAACCAATATCTGTATGATAATGCTTACAACTGCAGAGATACAGTTACAACAGTAAACTGCAGACCAAGAGAAAGCAAATTCCCTAAAGGGCAATGTTCAGGCAAATTGTATACCAATGCCGATTGTGGACAAGAAGAGAATATCCCTTCTGTAGAAACTCAATTGTCTCACTTCTGCTACCCTGTATAGTACATACAGGGTGAGTTTTTTCCGATGTTTAGTTTGGGGATTTCGAAAACTAGCGGAGATAGAGAGACGATTAACTGGGGAAAGAATTGCAGTTTTACGAGCTTAATTTAATGAGCTTCTTGTTTTTTAGAAAAAATGCATGGCTAACTAGACATCTCGCAAAAACGGTTTTTTTTGTTATTTTGTTCAGTGCCTACAGCTCAGGTATTATTGACTTTAGAAAAAATGTGTAAAGGAAAAATTTGTAGGTAATTATGTGCTTAATAATACGGTCTAACCGAATTTTTTATTTAAGCTATGATTTTTGAGTTACAACACAAGCTTATATTTTTTCTAATGGAAACCATAGTCGGCCATGACTTTATAAAAAAGGCCTTTTTTCAACGATTCTAACAATATATCACTTGACATAATTAGTTTTATAAACAAATTAATTATGACCTTGTTTTCTTTTCAGTTTCGAACTGTTCAAGTAGTACGCTATGGAAACAATTGATAGATGTGCATCGCGTTTAATCATAAAATTGAAGTCAGTTATTAAAATTTTTCTTTTAATTTCAGAATTATAAACATAATTATTTTGGTGTGAAATGTGTATTCCGTTGGAGTTACAATTTTAAATAAAAAATTTCTGAGAAACTAATAAACAGAGAATGACAAACAATAAATTAAGAAACAATAATAGAAATTAGGATATAAATAAAGTAGTACCAAACCAACGTAACTGAAGTAAGTAAAGTATTTAAGGTAAGTGAACAAAGCAGATTTAGATAAAAATAGGTACTTCACTCATAGGTGTAACTAAAAACTAAAAATGCTGTTAACATAGTATGCTATGGAAACAATTAATAGATGCAAACGACAATTATTGACAAGTGCAAATCATTTAGTTTCTAATTAATGTTGATTTTGGTTTTGTAAAGCATCAATATGAATTTTTCTAATCGAGAAAAGCGTGATATGATTGAGTGTTACATTTTGTGTCAAAAATGAAAAGATAGAGTATATCAAAAGTCGTACGACACACTAGACGACCTTGGAGAAGCTGTACTAGAAATTTTTGCTAATATTGATGTACGTTCCGTTAGAAGAGCAACAAATTCGGTTTTAGAAAGGTGTAACTTGTATATTAATCATAATGTTGGACCTATTGAACATGTTTAGTCTTAAATACTTTACTTACTTTAATTAAGTTGTTTTGGTACTACTTTATTTATGTCTTAATTTCCTTTATTGTTTCTTAATCTATCTTTTGTCATTATCTCTTTATTGGTTTTTCAGAAATTATCTTTATTTAAAATAATTATGTTTATCATTTCGAAATTAAAATAAAAATTTTAATAACTAACTTGAATTCTACTATTAGACGCGATGCGCGCATGTATCAATTGTTTCCATAGCGTACTACTTGAACAGTTCGAAAATGAAAAGAAAAAAAGGCTATAATTTATTTATTTATAAAACTAACTATGTCAAGTGGTATATCGTTAGAATCGTTGAAAAAGGGTCTTTTTTATAAAGTCATGGCCGACTATGGTTTCCATTGGAAAAAACACAAGTTTGTGTCATAACTCAAACATTATAGCTTAAATAAAAACTTCGATTAGACTGTATTATTCAGCACATAATTACCTACAAATTTTTCCTTTAGACATTTTTTCTAAAGTCAGTAATAACAGAGCTGTAGGCACCAAACAAAATAACAAAAAAATTATTTTTGCGAGATATCTAGTTAGCCATGCATTTTTCCAAAAAACAAAAAGCTCATTAGATTGAGCTTGTGAAACTACAATTCTTTCCCCATTTAATCGTCTCTCTATCTCCGCTAGTTTTCGAGATCCCCATACTAAACATTGGAAAAAACTCACCCTGTATAATATTACAGAGAAAAGATTAATTAATTAAACTAATTAATATAATTATATTCATACAGCTAACTAAACTACAAACGTTTGCAGAAAATAGATACCTAATTTGTGTTGTAACGCAAACTACTCAGCCACACCGCAAATTCCACTACGGTAGCGATGCCTGCTCGCGTCTATTTAACTAATCAAAACGGTTACATAAAACAGGAAATTAATGTCTGCTAAACACCATTGTAAGGTTATATTATGTGTATTTTGGTTTCGAGGCGCAGAAATCTTGAACAACTTAAATTCGTTCCTTCAAGATTCCAATTTATATTAAAAAAAACAAAACGAACGAAAGTTGCGCTTTTGCACTTTTTTCCCCGATTAAGCCAAGTACGTGTTTACTTCATGCATGCACGAAGATAAATAAGAAAATTTAAATACATCGTACAAATTATTAACGGTTTCTCGAAGAAACAGATTCCTTGATATTTATCTGCCGCTTCCATACCACCAAAGGTTGCCAAACGTTCCCAGAAATTATTACTCTATAAATCAAACCTGACTAAGATGCAGTTTCCGTAACGAAAAATTTATTGAAGAATTCAAACCAGCCAACCAACCACTTCCATCATCTGCTTTAATATTACGCTCTCTTGCTAATTAAAACCCTGATGATAATAACTACTAACGATATACCATCGAAATAGAAGAAGGTTCGTTCTTACGTCGCCGTTTATCTTATCATTTCGTTCATGTAATCACTCTCGTTATAATATCAAGCAGCAGGAAGCGTACGTAACGCATGCAACAACAAAATGTGGGCGCTCTCTAGCCGCCGCTATTATTAAAAGTGTGGGTTTTGTGCAATTATACAAAAAGAAGCCGTGATTCATCGGGCGACACATACCATTTTACCTTTTTGAAAATTTGCCAGTCAAATTTATCCTAATTCCAAACAACTGTGCGAAGAAAACTTGCGCAAATACCGTTAAGTGTTTTATTACGCACATAAGTATAACTAAATAATAAAAAAAAAAGAAAGTTTCCGCGCGTTCTTTACGAAGAGAAGGAAAACTTTTCCGTGGACGCAACTTTTTTATGTTGTGAACACATTTAAGAAAGATTCGGTCGACCTTACTTCATTTCCTAAGTTTAACCCCTTTAATGGTATCGATTTTTGTTACACAGACACAGAAGAGGACATGTACAGAGAGACAGGAGCGCGCGCGCACGCTCATTTAGCGTAAACTTTTGAACTTAACATGGCACGGAAAAAAACCCTTAATGACACTTTAATGTGACAAATAATCCGAGTTTTTAGGAAACACAAAACCGAGAGCATTATCACGACATATTGTATGCATGGATGGAAAAAGAAACAGAACTGCGAAATGACGCAAAGCATTTATGTAAGAAAAGTCACTAGTAGGTACCAATAAACTTCAATTAGTCCTTCGTCTCTTCTTTTTTTTTAACCTCAATGAGATCCTGCTTATTTTGTTATTACCCCGACGAATCTCATGAATTTTTCTGGTGTTGAATGTCCACATCAGCAGAAGCAATTTCTGAAACAGTATGTGCCCGTCTTTCATAAACGCTTTCTCTGGCAATGTTTTCATCATTAATGTTGACCAAAGCCTTTCATTTCCTGGCGTATCTAGATGTTTCGAACTTTATTCCTATATACTGAAAGCATTTTTCACATCACAAACTTTTAACGCTAAATATTAGATAACTTGCGATAACGTTAGTTGTTACAATCTATAGACACTTTCTAAGAAATAAAATAAAACGGGATTTTTTAGCCAACTTGATTCCACTAAAATATCTTATTCTGAGTAAATCAACATAGAAGTCTTTTAAAAACACTCGAGATTGTTTTAGGAACAAGCACTAAACAAAGACACTAATTAGAATGGGTAAACCGGGATCTAATGAGAATTTTATGAACCGCAATTGTATTGACATGAGATTTGGCACGAAAGTGTGATTTTGTAATAGCACTTGACAAAAGACGGGACTTGACTTTTTACTATTTTTATTGATGCAAAAACTACAAAATCATTAGAGACGCTGACAGACAAGATTTTTAAATTAGATCAATAATTATCTATCTTGTTTTCATCGGCAACTATACTTATCTCTACCTTCCTCTTAGACTAAAAGGAATTCGGTAGAAAATGAGTGAGGTGTTTGACTTGTCTACATGACCTGGTTACATGTCTTAACAAATATTGCTACTACCTTCATTTTCGGTAGACTTGAATATTTATAAACACGTTACATTCCTCTAGTTGACAGAATTCATTTATCAATACTTGAATCAGAATTCAGCAATGAAGTAAACAACCAAGACATAAAACTACTGAACCTTCTGATGTAGGGATTTTGTGGCTTTTTTAAAAGTCTTGACAGATCGTTCTGCCGAACCGTTCGAATGGGGATTTATACGAGGCGTGTTAAGTTACTTTTAACGTTCCAAAATGAAAACCCAATTCGTTGCATTCACATTAGCAAATCTTTCTGGATGTATCCCGTATACCAATCCCCTACATTTATGAAAGTTATATTCATGTTTGAATTCAGAGAAAACAACCAACAATCAAATCAAATGCCAAAATGTCTCCGATTTCCTTGTAGAATCTTAATATTGAAAGCCTCATTGTGCTTAAAAATCAACTTCTCATCTTCTATTGAAATCGTCTTTTAGAAACGTCAGATCCAGACGATTTATAGCCGACGCTAGGGTGAGTAAGTTCTTTTTAAGTTTCTTATATTAGCTTGTTACCCCTACTTTCAATTAGCCAATGAGAAATTGGGTGTTCGTTTTGAGTTTCCAATGGAAAACATTTTTGCTCCTTATGCAAGCGAATGGTTCACTTGGTTATAAGCTCTCGATCCTCTGAATTTGAAATCTACAACGTAAATAATCTGATAACCTCCTCATTCGACTCAGATCTCTTACCACCGGGTCATTTCTTCAAGTTTAGGAATAAACAATAGTCAGATAGGGGGCAAATCAGGAGTATATAGCGGATGAGGAACCAATTCGTAGCGCAATTCATGGAATGTCTTCATTCGCTTCAAATCGGAGTCGAATCGGTCCAACATCTCTGCATAATATACTCCCGTGATCCTATTGCAACTTTTCCAGGTAATCGGTGTAAATAATATCGTTGGCATTCCAAAAAAAACCGTGGCCATGACCTTGTTCGCCGACAAACACACCTTGGTTTTCTTCGGCTTCGGCTCACCAGGAGCTGTCCACTGTCTCGACTACTCCTTGGTCTCTGGTATGTTGTAATGAATCCATGTTACGAAACGGCGTAAAAACACCTTATAGCGATTGAACATGGCCAAAAACTCGTGCGAAATGGTTGGACGATCGCGTTTATTGTCGACAGAGAGCAAATGCGGCACCCATCTGGTAAAGCTTTCGAATTCCCAAATATTAATGCAAAATGTTGAATGTTCGTTCGATTGAGAAGCCCACAGTCTCTGCTATCTCGCGCTTAGTCACTTGTCGATCGCTGATTATCATTCCATGGATTTTATCGACCATTGAATGGCTCGGACGCTCATCATCAAAAATGCTCGTACGAGCGCGTTTAAGTTCAGCTGTTCAATAATTTTATTATTGGGCTGGACTTCCGCATACCCGCCTGCCACGGATGAGGTCAGTTGAGGTGTCATATTGTCAGGCTTGCCCAGAGGACCAGTTTGAAAGTTATGAGAATTTTTCTAAAGCGCCGGTTTCAACACTTCCGCATTCCTCGTCTACTACGAATCGGGCCAGTTAAGGTGTGATATTGTTACGCTTGCCCAGAGGACCACGAAGGTACTAAGTTTAGATGCCGGAGAAGCCTCGTTCAAAAGCTATGAGCATTTAGGTTGATGTTAGGTTAGAGGTTAGGTTAGTTGATAGCGTCCGGGCCATTTAAAGGAGCTCCCCACGCCGCCAGAAATGGTCGATAAAATCCATGGAATGATAATCAGCGATCGACAAGTGACTAACCGTGAAATAGCAGAGGCTGTGGGCTTCTCAATCGAGCGAACATTCAACATTTTGCATTAATATTCGGGAAATAAATCTTCGTGGCACCTCAGTACCCCCGTAACCCTCTCTACAAGCCCAAAAATATGACAGCTCAATTAACTTGATTCGTGGTAGGTGGGGATACAGAAGTGGTGGAACCGGAGCTTTACAAAAATGCTCATAACTTTCGAATGGCGTACCTCCGGCACATAAACTCAGTACCCCGATGACACTCTAGCTATTGTTGATAGCAAAGGAGCAGAGTCCCCATTTTGTGTTGATCGCATTGTTCGTTTTCTTTTTCAAAAGCAAGTATCCAATCATCACTGCACGATATTCGATTTTATTCATTTTTGTAAAAATGCAGAAGTTGTTCGCTTTCAATGACTTTCAAACACAAACCAACTGACGCAGCGGGCTGACAATTGCCAAGCAGTGGTTTCAAGGTTAGTATTTACGAAGAAAACATTCTTGTGATACTGGTGGCGCCATCTCTCGCCTAAGCCGACTAATTATCAACCTAGCTTCGTATACGAATTTGTTTAACTTATATCTCGATTACAAGTGAACACTGCAAAGATTATTTCGTGACAAAATTTCTTTTACTTTGTTTGCAATGCAGGTGTATATTCGTTAACATGTATTCTTGTATTTGGATTATTTAGTTTGAAGTATTTGCAGATATACAAGGCAGGTCAGGGCTAAAAGATGGCTGGGGCAGTGCTGCTTGGCCAAGAATTCCCTCACGCGCAATTTCCTTTCGGACGCGGTGGAACCTATTCTTCAGCCCCTCGAGCACTTTCACGTGGAATGCCGTATTTATAGTCATAATAAACCGATCGACAAAATTTTAACTGTTATAGAATCTATCAACGATTTGCCTGATGTGATGATGTCAGGGTTATTTTTCCCCCGTTGTAAGCTTCTTTCTGAAGCTTCTTCAGCCGTGGGATGTGGTTCATTGGAGCGAGACAAAATGCGTGCGTTGTTACCGTTCATTGGCGCCTGACCAGACGGTGGAACGATGGAGCTTGAAGCGGCACGTGGAGGGCCGTTGACAGCACAGGTGTTTTAAAGCCGGCGGCGTCCTGGTTTTTAAATCTTCTCGTCGATTCGTTTTTTGTTGACAGAAGGCCTCAGTTCAATTGAAAAAGGGTTACAAATTTTGGAAAACATAGACTCCAACAAGGAAATCTTGAGTGAGTAGAAAAAAATCTTTGATCCGTCAGACGACTTTGTTAGATTTTATGAAGCCTTCTGCATCAAAATAACTTCGGTTTATGTTTTTGCAATTCATAATAATATAATTTGTTGCATTATCTAAGATTTTATTACACATTTTTCTTCTAAATTATTGTTTTGTTTAGTCTCTGGTCCAAATTAAACATAATTTGTATGTATTTATATGCAAAATTGTCCCACCTATCGCGTAAATGCGGGGTATTACTGTAATTGTTTAGCGCTGCGGCAATTGGTATTTGTACCTGGAGCGATGTTGGTGGTGGGCGATCCCTGGTGGGCGGAGTTTGAAGGGAATTTTCGTTGTTGGGCTTTCTGGTGTTGGGAAAAGGCCGTCGGTTGTTGCCGGAGGCTGCGGCGGTTGCGTGGCGCATCGGTAGATGTTATTGGAAAATCTTGGCTTGCTGGATTGGTCCTTTGGTGTTGTAATGCGAAGAATTGGTTGTTGGGATCATTGACCCCCGTTGTACATTAACTTTAGACTTGTCGGTGCTCATCTTCTGTCAAGCTGATGTTGCCATTGGGATGGTTGTTGTTGAAGGTCGTGCTGGGCAATGGATATGGTTAGATATCCATTGTCTGTCGCGAGCGATGTCGATTCTGGTGGTGGTGATGGTAGCGGATGTAGAAGTAAAGAACGTACGTGGCAAAGGTGAATTGTAACTTGCGATAACTACGCTAGGCGTAGAAGGTGGCAGCGGTAAAGGGGACTTCGGGGCCGTAAACCTAGTTGCACCCAGGAGAGCGCGGACATCAAACACCGGCGCCAATAGTCGCCCCTTTCCCCCTAGGCAACGACGTACGCGGGTGGAAAGGCTGCCTGCGCCGCCACGATACGCAGGGTGCCCCGGCTGGAAGGCCTACAGCACTACTAGACTTTCGCCCCCCAGAACGAAAGTTGCCAGTGGCAGCTGCAACAGGTCGCACCACTCGGGGTGAATTGCCGGGGGGGGGGGAATGCGCCTGACACTACGCCTAACTGCGATTTACCTTGTAACTGTACATGACTACTACTTGGTGCAAATAAAGTCGGACAACTTTCTCATTGTCTGGTTTCTGTGTGACTTTCAAATACAATTTAAAACGATCGAAGAACAATTTGAAACTTCCCACAGACATCTGGTAGACGCAGGCGGGCAAGTTGCTTGTTATATTTTGATTTACCGTTGCATCGCGCTTTCAGTAAAGGCACCACTTGTCTGAGGACATACTATGCTTTGGCTTTCCATGGCAAGTTCAGAATTTTTTCTAATATCTGAAGGCCAAAACCTTTTAGAGTAACCAACGTTGCCGTTGCCCACAACGTTGCCAGCATCTCGAACTAGTCTCCAACTATTTACGCATCATTATACATGCGCCCACGATCGTTGATGTGTCTTTACTATAACTATGCAATAGTATGCGACATTATGCGAAGAAAATCTTAACATTGATGATGATTGATACTAAAGAGTCCGATTCGAGCAACATTTCAGTGTTCTTGGATGAGTTATCTGTATAGTTTAAGTTTGAAGTAACTGTTTAATGAGCTTAGAAAGGCTCTTCCCATTGAATACAGAAATCTGTAGGTTTTGGACAATTTCAATTCTCCCAATTTAACAACAATAACGAATAATGCCAGGTAAAGCCTGAAAATGTAGATATGCCTATCAGATTTGATTAAATTTGATTCGATAAACTACAGGATATTTTTTGAAAATAAAATTAGTCAGAGCTATGAAGAGATAAAAAAATATTATGAACAACTGGGGAAGATGTGGGCGATCTTGCTTTAGACGCCCAGATTTTCAG
>VTPC01004948.1:11675-22309 GCA_011009095.1 Ignelater luminosus
TATTTTCCTTTTGGAATTACGTAGTACAAGACAGTCTAACACATTTAATATGTCAATAAAAACTTTTATCTTCAACCTGCTTAAAATATGTTCAAAAGGAAAAATGTATTGCATTATGAAGATAAACGATAATTGTAATACAGGTAGGAAATAAAATAAGCAAGGTGTGTTACAACGTTTTATTATAATTTTATTTATAATCTTTGATATTGTTGGAACATAAACAAAAGTCATATTGTCTCATGATAGGGAATACAAAAATACTATTAAGGTTAAATCCATTCGTCACCAGTAACAACTGGTAGTAAATCTGTAGGTTCTGTTACTTCCGAAGCATTTTCGTCTCTATCGTCAGATTTAGGATCAGCCTCTTTCAATTCTTTAACCAACCTTTCAACTTCCTTATTTAAAGAAAAAATAGAACAAGTAAACAATGGACTTAATATACTATACATTGAGTAGGTGAGAATGTGTATATCTGTATAAACATCATATTCAACATAAAGTAAACAAACTTACTTACCACTACTCTCAAACTGTCATCGATTGCAAAACGTTTGGCATCTTCTTCTTTCACAAATTTTTCCTGAAATTTTGCGATGTTTGTATTTAGTTGAGGATGTGTGTCAGATGTTTCCTGATCTAGTGATTTATGTCTTTTTCTAACTCTGGTGTTGCTCCTTCAAAAGTCGTAAATGAATATGTTAATATCTTTTTACCAATAAAATATTCTATAAATAACACGAAAAGATTCATATTTTTAGTATGCATCAAACCGTTCACTACGAAAGTGACCCTTTTTTAAGTAAAATGTAAGTAATTCAATTTTCAATATTTAATTAATTTGCTTTTGAATGCAAAACCAGATAAGTATTAGTGTGTGTTTGTTGTGAGAGTTACTAACATCGTTGTGGACGCGGACTGTCTCCTCAGTGTTGCCGTTGCAGGCAACTGTTGTTGCTTGTGATGTTTCAGATGAAAATGAAATACATTCTGAAAAATAAAATACCTTAAGTGTACTGATTGTGCGTATTTACAGATATATGTGAATTAATTGCATTGTTCGCATAAACGTAACCAAAAAGACATTTTAAAATGTACAATTTATATTCCTCTTCAACCTAACTACTAACTTTGAATCTTTAAGTGAATATTTTAAAATTTGTTTATATACGGGTGGTGCATTCAATTCAGCACCATAGGAAAATAGCATCATGTGTTTGTGAACTTATTTAGATTCCCTAAAATATTTTCAAAGAAATGTTTGTTATTATTATGTTGATTGGGTGGCTAATCAACTTTCATTTTAGCAAAAAATTACTCAAAAATTTAAAGAAATCTAATAATAAAAAATGCTGCATACCCTTAACGTTAGCCAAGTTTATTATTCTTACGAATAGTCTTTTTAACTTTTCAGAACTTCTACTTAAAAATCATAACCTCAAAATAAACAGTAGAATTCATTTCTACTGGTTTTTGTTATATTACTATACAAACTAGCTTTTATTATTCGCAGCTGCATCCGGTGAAGATAGTTTTTATCATACTATCTAGTTGCTCTCTAAAGCATAATCTATTATTTTATAAAGAGGAATGACGTAAGGCGAAAAAAGTCATTCCAATCTGCCAGTAACTACTTCTAGTTGTTTGTACGAAATGTTGAAATCTCAGCGCTATTCAATGATTTTTGTTTTTGTTTGCTTTTAGTTAAATAGAATAAAATTTTGTTATTCCAACTGTAGCTCAAATTCAAATCAAAGTAAGTGAATTAGATAAAATAATAGTAGTAGTAGTGCAAAAAGTGACTGTTTATTGCATGTGACATGAAAATTGTCCAATGAAGCCGTATTTTTCTAGTGTCGTTCAAAAGATGTCTCATCTTGCTTTTTTATTTCGCAATAAAAATTTATTGCACGCTATGGAATAAACAGTTACTTTCTGAACTAGAAATCTATAAAGAATGAATCATTTTTTAACGATCGTAGAAACAAGAATAAATGATTTAAAGTTGGACTGTGTAAGAACTGTTACTTTGCTACTAAACGAGATATTTGAAATAAGACAGCTTTTAGTTATAATCAAACCACCCATGGTCATCCTACTTCCTTTATTCGAATAATTAACAATTACCTATAACACAGAAAACACAGAGTTTGCGTCGAGGGTTTTCACTCCACTAGCTGGAATCTAGCCAGAAATCTATTCTTCTTTCTATTCTTTTTGTCTTATATTGTCAGAACACATCCGAACACCCAAATTGTCCAGTTGGTAATTTCCGAGTGTCAACCCAGACTATCGCACTTGGCTCCCGAATCCTCTCCTAGAAACTCTAACAACTGGAGGCTAAAGGCCAAAGTACTTTGTTTCATCACGAAACTTCACGAGGGCGCCACAACTAAAACCTGCCAACATCAGCTTAAACTTTGGAACTCTATCTTTCTTTATCGGTTGAATACCCAGCGATCGCTTTTTCATCAATTCTAAATTGATGAAACAAGGGATCTGTAGAAGGATTCTAGTCCTGGAGCGCTTCTACGTGAACTCTACATGACGAAGGCCATCGATTATGAAAAAAGCGTCTTTGAGCCGAAATAATACATTCTCTAGTCATCTTTCTCAATCCAAACATTCCAGCAATTTCGCTTACACCCATCAAAATAACATTTCAAAATGGAAGTAATTTACACCCCAGATTCTACTCTACATAACAATGTTTTCGTAGAGATCCATTTCCATTCATTCTTTTCGTCGCCATGTTCTATTTGTTACCAAGAAGTAGACCTCACCTCCAGACTGAATATCTTATCTACTCAGACTCTTTGCCTAACTAACTGTGACACCGTTTTTCCCTTCTATGTTACTCCATCAGACGAGATCTATAAAGTGCTAACCAACAACTCCAACTGTATTAGGCCGAGCAGGAGTTACAAATAGACAATCACTGCTTCCTTTCGAGAAATAGGATCAACGATGAATTATTTCTGACGAACACATCACCAGAAGCTTTATACTCCGTTGCAACCTTAATTGCTAAAATATAAAACGCAACAATGTCCTGGATACTTGAAAATGTAACATATGACATAATATAACCTTCCTGAAATGTTTGCAATATCAATAACTTTCTACACACTTTCTTGTCTAGATTCAATTTAGATTAATTTTGACAGTAAAATAATTCAATACAATTTCGTAATATTTCTTAGCAGAAATTTCTAAAAATTTTTAAAAAGTTTGGCCTCTTGTTCCACTTGCCGAAAAAGACAGTAACTACCTACATAAGAGCAAGGACTTAATTCTATGATGAGTTTTACAGAAGATGCGGATTAAGTTCAGCCATTTCTTACTGAACTTCAATTAAGTTTATTGTCTTATTGCAGGATAGTCAGTCTTCCATTTACTATATAAATTTGATCAAGTTGCTGACTTGCAATTAGGAAATAAATATCCGTGGAAAGTCTCACCAAACTTACGGTGAGACTTTTTTCTAGAAGTGCTCTCATTTTAAACATGTTAAAGGCAAAGAGAAACCACTATGATAGGGTAAGTCTTGGATGTGCCTATGGTGCTCGCAATACAATGTGCTACGCAGAGACTAAATTTTCATTACTGGTCACGGAGATCTACAGGATTCAGGACTGATTCTAAAAATTGGTTTTGGGATTACAGTGCCTTAAAAAAGAAAATCAAAACAGATCATAGATTCATTCTTAAGTCGACCACCAAGTATAGATTCAAAGTTCGCCATTTACTCTATAGCATGATCAATGATTTAAATGCCACACACCTTAATACTTCATTTTATCTTGATGGTCTTTTTTAGAAATTTCAGTTATTAAGTTAGTTTTAGATCTTTGGAGATATTTTGGAAGTTTGGTAGCTTTTATTAATTTGGTTCAAAATTACTGAGAAATGAACCATGGATATTGCATAGAACATTGAAGAGAAAGAAACAACTACCCGATTTACTATTGATGTTGGTTTAGTTTGTCCTTTACTAATTAAGTTCACTCTGATGCTATAATTTCTGTATTAGCTTACCCTGTGTACACCCAATGGGATTTTGTCTATCGTAAAGTTTTTGTACTAATCTGTTCCAATCCTGCCTTCTGCTTCTACGTGATCTCCTTCTAACCAGACCAACGATTTTGCCAAATAAATTTCTAGATGTCACGATTCCACTGTCACCTCTTAATACTCTTTCAACTGCACCTATGCAGAAATCCTTTAGTATGCGTCTTTCCATTATTTTATCCTTTTTTCCACTGACTGTAAAAGACAGGAAATTAACAATAACTAGCTATTAGACAAAAATTATGTGACTAGCCTTGAGTATCTTCTTCTGAAACTTGTGGTGTATTCATGCCGTTTTTTCTTAGAATACTTATAAGTTCGTAACGTAAAGTAGAGATATCTTGACGTATCTCTCTAACATCATCTTCACTAATCCCATAAACATCGCGTTTTTGTTGATCAGCTGTGATATAGCGTTTAATAATTAACCTCATTATTTCCTCATATCTTTCTTTTGCTTTATTTCTAGATTTGTTCTATAAAACAAAAGACATCTAAAATAAAAAATTTTTACATATATATTTTAAGGTTATACTTTCAAAGAATGAACACGATCATTGTCTTTCGTGCAACTAAAAATGTAAAATAGGGTTTTAGGAGTGAGAAGGATATTAAATGGTGGTGGAAGTGTGTCTCCATCATCAAAATAATCTAACCATAATCGGCTACGTGCAAATTTCCATTCAGTATCAGCTCTTTCCTAAAGAATAATAATAACGTACACTTTAAATTTCTTTACATAAAAACAGTGGAATTACAGAAATGATTTGATAAGAGTTTGACATCATAGCAATAAACATATTGAGTAAAACGATAACATTGATAAAACAATAAGATCCAAACATTAATAGAGCCCAAAATCTTGTAAAGTCCTTAATTCCTGTTAATTCAAATGACATCAAGTCTACTAAACCGAAGCTGGCCCAAAACAACGATTGTGATGTTTCAAAAAGGCTAAAAATAATTTAAATTTTAGTGCAATAATTCTAAAAATAATAGTAATTGGTTTTTGTAATTACTTTGCGTATCTTCTCCATATGGAACAAGCTTTTTCATTATTTTCAAAATCTGCCAACCCATTTTCAATATAACATTTGTTCCTCTCCAATGCGGCGTAATACCACAAAAGTTGATTTAATCCTAAAATAAAATGATTTATGTATAGCTGAGTTTTAAGAAATTTAAGTTTAAAACGTAAAATATTAAAGTAAATAAATTACTGCATCGTATGCATGTCTCTTCAAAGTATCAGAATCTGTAAATAACTTACCGCATCCAAAGGCAAATAAAACCAAAGTATAAATAAAGAAGAATTTTACAATGTCAATAATCATTCTTCCTAAGGATATTTGTAGAGGGCCCAAATGTGGACTGACACTAAAGATGTGGACCAGTTTTAAAAAACTAAAAATAAAATAATTATAGTTCAGACAGGTAGTACAATAGATTTTTCGGATCTGATTAAACTTTTGGAATTAAATCAGAATTCGTTATCAAAATTGCAACAAAATAATTCGCATTAATATTAATTAATAGATTTCTCACAATTAACTGGCATCTAAACAAGAAATTCCATTAGTTTGTAAGAAACTATAGTATGTGACCTAAAAGTAAAAAAAACCACCGCAAGATTCTGAGAAGTAAGATGTACAGAGTGTCTTAGATTCAATAACTCTCGTTATTAACGCAGCTACAGAAAGTTTTGGATACAAATTCTATTTTATGAAAACAAGAACTCTATAGATTTATTTTGAATCTTAACCTAAAATTCACTTTTTATTATTTAAATTCCTTGTCAGTACGCGTTTATCGTTTTTCCATATTTCTATTTTTGTTGTTAGAAAATATATAGTAAGCCATATTATTCAATAAATAAAGACAAATTAATATTGTCTCCCCACAAAGGTTTCAAAAATTCGTTCAAGCATTGACTGTCATACCTCCAGACGATCGTTTCGTCATTGTTTGGACTCATCAGTGGAAGATAATGAAAGTCAATGCTTGCCCGCTTCATGCTGGTTATATACAAATCAACTATAACATTAGCAGCATGAAAATATTAGGGCGCCATATTATACTATTCTAGATAAACAAAAACAGCAACAAGTTGACCTTCAAGATACGAAATTATTTTCCAGTTTAACAAACTATGTAATAATGTATAACACTGACGGACCTTTGCAACACTGCACAGTCTATTCTACTGGTCGCGAGTGTTCCAGGTCTTCGTCTACGTGCTCTTATTTGATACTCTTTTTATCTTGTGTCGATTGTGCATTTCAACCGCTTTATCCATCTTCAATCATCATTACTGTCACGTTATTTTGGGAGACGTTTTAGGATTTGTACTCTTCTTCAGCAAAGCACGAGATATAGTAAAATTTTCAAGGGAGGTTGCAACATTGTTCGGCGGTGCAACGGTCATGCTCGCTGTGTGCTGAAAATGCTAGCAAAGAACGTGGACAAGAAGTTTGTGTGTGTAGTTGAAAATAGCAGCACAGTACGAGGTAAAAGCTGTAGCGACGGCAACAGATGTTAAATCTCTCTATGAAGCCTACCATGCCGGCATTTACCTCAACCGCTAAGGAAAACCTTAGTGGGAACAGAGAATCTTATTCCTAGACCTTTCGAATGCAACGATGGCCGAGTTATTGGCAGGTGGAGTTCTTGAAATTAAGAAGGTTGAGAAATTGCAAGTCCATCGAAAATTGAAACTATATGTAGACGACGCGACGGTTTCTAGGGTGTCCTTCGACTTTGGAGTTAAGTTGTCAGCTGCTCTTTGGAAATCATCCATGGTATGCAGTGTTATGTGTTTGTAAATTGTAGTCTGAATCTTGCCACATAGAATTCGTTTTACTTCCAAACAATTCTGAATATTTACTTAAAGAGTAACAAAGACTACACCAGAAATAAAGAAAGTTGTAATTAACCGAACACCAATCGTGTTAACCTTGCTTAAATTTGAACCCAAATCTAATCAGCTAAAATAAGCAAAATACATTGCTGAAATCTAAAGCTTACCAAGCAAACTTAAAATACAAATCTTTGTGTTTGCGAAGATGCAGAAATTTTGTCCAAAACTACTGAAATAAAATACAACTTATTAATATTATTTCTGGGTATACTAGACATAATAACCACAAAGAGAGTATCAAAACTGTATCTGAATATCATATGATCTGTCTTCATATTTATGTCTCTTCCACATCATCTTTTATTGTTACGTCTCCTGATTTGACGGATACACTGCTCAGTTGATTTCCTAGTCCTTGGAGGCCAGGGAAAATAGGTTTAAGTAGTGCCTCGATATCGCCGGGGTCTTTGCTACTTGCTTAGTTTTTCAGTGGTTATGTTTATAGCGTTTTTGCCCACCATCACAAAGATACGTAAACAATTGTTGACTAAATTACCATTCCGTACAACTATTGAATGGTTCAGTCTTTATGTGCTATCACCAGGATAATCTCCGCCTTCTCAACTGTTTTCTTTACATGCTGGTTCCATGTGAGTCTATAATACAATACCACCCCAAAATTTAACGGTCCAGTCCCGTTAGTTTCCTTGCTCTAGTGAATGGTATAACGGTCGTTTTAGAGGGACTTAGCCTTAGGTTCTCTTTTTCCGTCCATCCCTAAAATGAGTTTTACTAAATTTGCCCCTATTTGTCCAGGTTTTTAACCTGATTAAGAATCTGGAAAACAAAATATAAATCTTTGTGTTTGCAAACATGCAAAAAATTTTGCCCAAAAGTATTTAAGAAAACTTTCGAGAGATTTAACCAAACAACTTAGTTTTAACTTTCGAGCTGTACAATATGCGACCCTGAGTTGTCGTTATAAAAGCCAATGCGGCTCCAAAGACAAAGTTTGCCCACCCTTGAATAACCTGTTACCATTACTATTTGTGTTTTTGTCTAAAGTTTGAAGTAAAAAGTTATTTGACTGGTATAGAAATAGAATCACGTATGTATAAGCTCATTTACTAGATATCCCTGCAGATGGGACAAAATAGATTTTGCGATTGCGCTTAGGTAGTATAGCCTTTTAGAGAACAGTAAACTATAATATAGCATTTTTGAAAACTTCAGTAAATATATTGACGATGAAGCGTGAAGTCTGATTATTTATGATAGCTTTGCTGCAAATCCTATCGAGATGAGACTTGGATTGTTAAGAGCGGTAGTTTTCAAACGATACGGACATCGCCGATTGCCTTTTATTTTTTTTTGACAGACTTTAGGAACTGTTAGTTCTATCGAGATGAGACTTGAATTGTTAGAAACGGTGGGGTACAGTCTGATTGGCTCTCTTAAGAAGTTTAATGGAGGGCGAAGCTCACCTGTAGAAAGGCGCAGCCAACCCATAATTATGTTTATCCTTCTTAATATACTTAAAAGTAAAATGTAATTTTGACGCATCGCAGGTGGTCGCTAACCGACCCGTTTTTATATTTAGCTCTTCTAATAGTGGGTAAAGCCGCAGTTGGCCCGTTAAAACGTAAAAATGGAAGTCGCAGCTAACCAGTTCTCAAACAAAGGCAACCTTGATCGTAGATCAAGAGAGTTAAAACAAGAGAAGCGCTTTAGTCTTTAGATTGTTTTCATAAATTTTCTCTATTTAAAGGCGTTATTTTTGAGTAGTTTTGGTAGTACTGAAATCTTAACTACTTACAGCTTTTCTTGGGTACTTAGATACTATGTAATAATGAGTTAGGAGATTGTAATCTTTCAGTACAGTGTATACCGTATCAGTTTTCTAAATACTCAATCAAAGTAGTCACAACTGTGATTACCTGAAGATCATTCCTGCAGCAAACGCACCTTCAGAAAGCAACATTGGATCAAAAGAATGCCACTCTTCACGTGGATACCATGGATCTTTTCCTTGACTAGCTTCTCTCTAAAACGATGATAAAAATTAATTCAAAATATTTTTCACTGTGCAATTTTGTTTATATAGTAATTCTGTACTTTTGGGAACATGAACAAAGTTTAGTACTGAATGTTAATTGTATCTTGGAACACACTATTGTTCATTCTAAAATACAGAAATCTAGGAAAATATTGGGTGCGCTATTTTGAACTTGAGGATTTGCTTTTTGAATGAAACATGATTTTTAGAAAACTTTTTTGGTGAAAAAGATACAATTGCACACAATTGCTGTTTGAATTCAGCAACAGCTGGACGAATGTTATCCCTAACATTGTTGACTGACTGCAAATTGTTTCCAAAGAAAAAAGTCTAAAAGCGTTAGATCTTGTGGGCCAAAATATATCCTCTTGAGAAAAATGATAGAGTCAACAAACTTTGACCGCAATAAAGGCATTGTTTCTTTCGCTTATCAAAGTCCATATCCTGCAATATGGGTCATAAGAAGTTTGTTAGCCAGTTCCCGAAGAGACTTTGAAGAAACTCAAGTTTTCAGAATTTCCGTTTCTCATTGGTTGATAATAATTTGATTCCTTTTGCTTACTTGTCTGATTGTCTGGTCTGGTTGTCTGTGGAACTACTAGTATATAAATTTAAAGTGATATTTGAAGACTGCAGATCTTAACTAAAATTGTTTAAGAATTAATGGGCACAAATCAACAGTAGTGTGTTGCAAGAAATCTACAAGAAATTGCTCATGTTCTCGTCAACTTACTCTTACAATGTACCACGAGGACATTCTTAGTGCAAACCACAATATGTACAACACGTTGACTATAAAATCAATTATATTCCACAGATCGGAGATATACTTTTTAAGACCAATTGTCCACAATGACTTTATTTCAGCCCAAACCAAACCTAAAAAAGTCTTAGTCATGCTTGAATAAAATGCAATTTACTATAATTTTGAACGCCACAACAGCCCGTAACAAAGAAAGAGTTTTGATAATAAAGAAAACCCTCAAGTATCTACGCCATCTTTTAACTAAGATTACAGCTAAAAAGCATACACATCTTTGTTTTGTGAAACAAACCCTTCGAGTCCAAAAGAAAGCATAGACTTCAAGGGAGTATGGTATGTGTTATACAAAATATCTTAGGAAATCTCATTACTTACTTGAAACAAATAATATTACTATACTTTCAGCAAAACCAAAAAATGCCCCTCTTTCTTTCTTTTTCCATTCATTTACCTTCTCTTTTAGCCAATCTGTACCAATTAATTCTAATATTACAATCTCTAGTCTTTGTGATGCCATACTAACAAATGCTGTAAAAGAATATCAGTCCAATTTATTTAGATTGACCAGTCCACAATTAAAGGTTTACTTAGAAATAAGATATACGACGCCGAATGGCAAATAAACTTAACGAACGGTTTCTTCATGAATCGTCCCATTCTTGAAGAAGGTGCAATTATATAGACAAGGCAATAAATGGGAAACATTATAAATAATTTAGTAATGTGCACTATTTGCCATAGAATTTTCTTGCGTCTGAAACCAGGAACACCTTCATACCATATTGCTGATAACAACTGTTGAACATTTGGATGCGCTACAAACTAAATTTGATCATGATTATTTTTCTAACTCTTCTTAATAGACTTACCATTTTTTGTTTATA